>JAYKKI010000078.1:10655000-10877500 GCA_039881145.1 Druceiella hillmani | reverse complement strand
GAAAAGGATTAACCTAATGGGCATACAATTTGAGATTTTAAAGAACCTTAGATGCAAACTTGAAAGTGTAGATGCAAACTTAGCAATAAAAACATTAGCCTTTCGCCAGACATTATTGCCGCAAGAATTAAAACAGCCACCGGATTTAACTCTGCAAAAGTTACAACATATTATATATGTCTCTTTTGAATTAAAAGATGTTCCAAAGCTTTGGAAAAGCACAAAACTAATCATTGCAACGAAATCAGGGAAATCACCGATGGAAATGACATTGTACCGGCTAATATCGCTACTTTCTGTTATGTCAACGATTTTTGATAAAGAATTGTTGAAAAGATTAAAAACACTAATTAAAGAAAGTCAACTGCTCCCGAATCACCAATTTGGATTTAGAACTTAACACTCAATAGTAGGTCAAGCACATCCGATCGCAAATATTTGGGGAGAAAACGGTTTGCATAGCAGTATTCCCGTCTGTTAATGTCTGGTAATTATTGTAAATATAAACTTCACGACGACTAATAAAAGCTAGTCAAGACGGCAGGTCATGCAAAAATTTATATTTTAAGACTTCGTTAGTGAGCATTCGCTTCTATTTTATAAGAAATTATTTGTAATACCTATGTGCATTTGTGTATAAATAAAGTAAAACTTAAAATAAGAAAGGTCACACATCAACAACATGTTTATGAGAAAAGATATTTGTATGAAAATAAAAAAGAAGTCGACAAATTTGGAATTTTTTTAGGTTATGTACTTATCGCGAAAATAGTATTAAATACATTTCAATGAAGTATTCAACATAACATAAAGTCTTAAAAATAAAATCAAGACTCTCAATATCAATAAATATATCTTAATCTATTTAGAAACATATAATTGTTTTAAGTAATAACTAGGAAAACTCGTTCCATTCTAATCCTTTCTAGCTTTTTAATTTTTTTTCAATAAGTATAATGAAGAAATATTTAACAATGTAATGGAATAATACTATGATGGTCTATGAAATAACGAGATTGTAATTCTGTCTAGTAAACAAAACAGTCAGAACCAGAATAACTGCTTGATAAGCAGGAGCACTCTGTGAGATTCAGTTCATTTTGAATCGCTTTTTACTTTGGTTGGGTTTTTTGAAATAGTAGTAAGGCCTAAAATGCTAAATTAAAAAGTTCTGCAATGTGTGAATTGAAAATTTGGCCTTTGACTTTGTTTTACGCTACTCGTGAAGACACGTGAATCTTCCAGTATGATTATGACACAAAAAGGTATTCAATGCACTAGATAACAATATCATCACCAAAAATAAAAAAAACTCGTCAAAGCAAGTCAAAATTTAAAGATATATTCATAATGTTCTTCGACTTAAAGAGTATAATTTTTGAAAATAATTGGTTTCAGAGTGCATAAGAGATATACAGCAATGTAAGGAAGTTTTGGTAAGATCTAGAGAAAAAGTCAGAAACAAACTGTCGTTGCTGTGAAATAGTAGTTCCATTTTTCTACAGAAAAATGAGAAATGCAAATTTTGTAAAGAAATATTTGACTGACAAACACATTACCACACTTGAATATTCCAATCTTCGTTCAATTTAGTACAGTTTGAGTTTTATGTTTCGCCAAAAGTTATTTGTCAACAGTAATGGCTATTTATATAAAGATCCATACGTTTATATAATAGCGTAATAAGCGTTTTAATGATGACGTTTGGCAACAATACGATATCCAGCAATAATACTTTTATTCATCATTAAAACGCTTATTGACAGTAAGTATAGGCATGTTCTTCTGAACTTTTCATGCTCTTTTAACAGCGAATTTAATGTTTCACTGTCATATGTTTTGTGCTTATTTTTACTGCTCTCCTTTTTTAAAGGATAGAAAAAAAATATATAGCTATATTTTAAAGTAGAATATATGTAATCCATTTGCTAAATTTAATTGAAATTTAAACGCTTTTGCGCAACTGAAACATGAAAGAAATACGAATAAACAAATAAGTCCACTGTTATTATATTAGTAGGGACTATAAATGTATTATATTCTAAGAAACCGACAATATTTATCAAATTTTAGCCAGCTTAATTAACTTGTTTGATCTTTATTAAATTAAATATTATATATAGTTTTAGATACATTTTTACCTTCGTTGGAAAATTTACGATGAAATAGTAATGTTCTTTGTTTCGTTAGTATTGTTCTTAGCTTTCGATACTTCATATTAATAAATTTTTAAAGATAATCATGTTAAAATTAATTAAATGGTTATTATTGAGACGTAAACAAATTACTTCATTTTGGTAAGTAAATATTTACTAAGTAGGTAAACAACATGTTTACCTACCATATAACATACAAATATATTTGCTGCTCTTTGTTTATACCATCTAACGTATTAAATTACAGTTAGGAAATAATAAATAAAAATGTGTGCTTAAAAGTTTATTCCGACACGGATCTATTTCCTTTTGTTGCTTTGCCCCTATTCCAATGGGAATTTCAGAGGTAGGCAACTTTGTAGACCCGGTTGAGGTTTTAGAGAAAATCTAATTTTACGACGGAAAAAGTTGTGACAGATTAATGTTGCTTCAGGTGTTTTTATTCTCTCTGTTCATTTAATACTTTCAGCTGTACATATTTATTGCTGTGTCATGTGATAATTAGGAAAAGACTGTTATGAGCCACATCTATTGTTTAGATATAAACTAAGTTATGAATATTGAAGTTTGCGCCTTTTTGAAGTTTCGTCATAAATAAAGACTCGGTATAAGTCCCATTATCACAATTTCATTATTTATACACTAGTAGACTTTGATTTATGCAATTTTGCGAACAGGCGCTTCGAATATGCTTTCAATTTAGTGTGTAGTCAATTTATAAATATTATTTTTTCACAATTAAATGAAACTACGTGATGTAGTATTATTTCTACTATCTTTAATTTCTTTACCACGACCTAGGTTTCGTTGTATTACAACATCTTCAGGTGGGATATTAGCAAAGATCTTTGCTAGGTCGTGGTAAAGAAATTAAAGATAGTAGAAATAATACTACATCACGTAGTTTCATTTAATTGCGAATAATGAATTTCTACAAAATTAACGCCAAATATATTCAATATTATTTTTTCAATAATCCACTACACATGTTATTCATTGTCGACTTTTTTCGCGCATCTTGCCGAGGATGCCATCATTGGAGAGGTCTTTTAAAACGAAGAGAAAGTTCCATTAACATTTTCCATTTTTCAAATACGTACTACACTCAATTACGTACTACAAAGAAATATGAGTGATTAGGGAACTGTATTTTTTGCGTGTCCCGGTTTGCTGGGAAAGAAACTCCGTGAACTGGTAAATGAACCCGTATTCAAATTTGCTATGTTGGTGATGTTCATTTTTTCTCTAGTGCAAAATTATTAACATAGTTTTATTTACGTGCACCAACAACTCTACAAATTTATTTTATTGGCGATATCTATTATTGCTGTATTGGCCAAAAATTACAATAATTTGATTCATTTCGTTTTTTAAAGTGAAACTTTTAAATCTATGTTAATAATAGATACACTAAATCATTGTAATTATCAAATTTGATATAAGGGCACTGAATTATCCCACGAATATTGTAAATATACAAGTTGAGGTCTTGTCACTTAATAATTATGCAATCGATCAAAGGATCACGATAAAATTGTGTTCGCAAACATTTTGTGTGACTTGGTATTATATGTCATCCCCGGATTGGCATGCAGTACAAGATAATACTACAGAAGGTTTTATTATTACACAATTGCCGCTAAACGGCCAAAGATTTTTTTAAAATGTTTTGATATAAACGCAGTTAATGATTAAAATTAATATGTGAATTATGTCTAGAGATATAATCTATTTCTCTAGACATAATTTAATCCCACAAGGATTAAACTTGCTACTTTCTTTTCAATAATATGAAGATAGTACCGAAATTAGCCATTAGATGACGTAATGAAAGTATATAAACAATTTAATATTATAAATATATTGAAGTTGCAATAGTCTCTTTGAGCCAGAGTTAAAACTACCATATTAATATGATTCCGTCACGGTTGAAGACAGGTGCAATAAGCGAGTATCAATTAAATAAATTGGGAACAAAATTCTCAACTAGTTTTAAATACTACTTTGTATAAAAAATTAGTATATATACAACCAATCCTTCATGTCCCTTAACGCAAGAATTCAAATCCCAGACGAACATGGAAAAGCATTTTTCATATTGTGTATTTTTCAGTAGAATTGAAATGAAATTGTTCACATCATTGTTTTTGGTAAATTGTTGTAATAACATGTTTTCAACGTACAATTGATCACTTTCATAATTTTCGGAATGAAATTTCCCTTTGTTCGTGGTTTCAGTAACCTCAGTTTTTTCCTCTTTTCAGATCATATTGTAAATTTAAATTGAAAGTTATCATTTCAAAGATATTGGATAAGAAGAGCGGTTTGGAGGAAACCAAATAAAACTTTCCTTAAATAGAGCAATGCGTAAAATAATAATATAAATATGACGCAGACACCAAATCATCCAACCTTGATTCTCAAATATAGTTGGCCAATTTTAAATCAATAGTAGTAGATTAATTCGCTTAGAACAGAATGAGATTCCCAGCTGCCAAACAGAGTAACCATTTCTATGATCTTAAAGCTGCAGTCATCTTTCTCAACTGCACGCTCGCAACCTGCCAGTAACTTACGTAATCCATAGAAAAAATGTTGATTTTTTTTTCTATTTCCGCAAAATTATTTAAAAAAAACAGCTTCCAAAAAAGGTAATAACCTTGACTAGGACAAGTAGAACTCGCACCGTGAGTTACATCGCATATTTTTGGCCTTTCATAAACATATAGGGACAAAATATTTCCATTAAACCATTTAAAAATATTGATTTTTTACAACGTAATTATGTTTGTGGCTCCGAAAAGCAGCAATGAAAAAGATACCCTGTACATAATAACAACTGCCTCGCTAAAATGGATATCATTAACCAGGGTGTTACATGACTCTAGAACGCCTATCAAACTCAAAGGTTCAGTTTACAAGCAAGCAGTAAAACCAGGCGTCGGAACGCAAGCCGATGAGAAAGGTGGAAAAATAAAAGATGAACATCATAGAAATGAAAAAGCTACGTTGGGCCGGAGTAGTTAAAAGATTGAACAGAATAAAAAATTAGTACATTAGAGGAACGTTTAAAATTGCAAGCATTGAAGAAAAGCTGAGAGAAAATCGTTTGAGTTGGTACGGGCACGTTATGAGGCACAACAAAGATCATATGACCAACGCAGTGATAAAAATAGAAGAAAGAAAGAGAGGTCTAGGTCGACCCCCTGCCATCTGGAAGAGCACTATAGTAACTATAGATAAGTTTCTTAAAATTATGAACTTACACTGAATGACACACAAAGACTCAAAGGTACTCAGAGGTAGACTGATGTGGCAAAATACCCCAAATGATATATGGGGCCAAACCCAGGAGAAAGAAAAAGAAGGAGAAGACAACGTAACTACATTGCCTGTTATATGTTTTATACACAATAAATACAAAGTTAATTTTGCAGTTTATTTAAATCATTAATGTAATGTTTCTATTCACTTTTTACAGATCCAAGTATATATAAGTCGGTCGACCATTACTTGTAAATGAAGAGAGCATTAATAGACCTCAGCTGTGATAATTTCATTTTTAATTTCATTACATACGCCGTTATTTTGAATACAAATTTCTGTACTAAAGTTACGACTTTAAGATATCAAATATGTGTGTATATGCCCACAAAACTTTCCTTTCATATTGTTTGAATTTAATCAATATGAGCTTAGAAAAATTTTTTTTTCAATTGAAATTATTTAATGGGTTTACGTTTCTATACAATTTCACTGACCGTCATAAATTTCAGCTGCTAAGAAAGTAATCATTTTCCGACCAACACTCATTTTCAGCATAAACTTTACATTCGTACTTTCATCAAAACAATGAAAGTAAAGCACGTATTATATTGGAGTCTGTGGGTATGCACGTATGTGCGTATGAACTTACATGTATAGGTATGTTCGTACCTACAAGCATATTAAGCGGTTTATAAAATCAAGAGAGACCATCCGTACTACTACGAACTTTTTAATTTGATAGTGTTCAGTAGAACAAACAAAATAATAAATTTTTGAGTTCAGAAATCTGTATCGCCATTTCATTGAGTCATGGTACTGAAAAATTTAAACTCGTATCATAAAAAAATTAAAAAATTTAATTAGACCGGAACTGAACAACTTGCAGGCCATCTTTATTGATCTACAGATGGTAGTTATTGTTTTTAAGTTTAACTGAAAAATAATTTCTTGGATAAAGGCAACAAACTAAATTTCTCCCAAAATAAAGTCATTGGCAGGTTGCATACATCCAGTAAATATAGATTACCGTACCAGTCATTTATTTTTAAGCCATTACTATGGTTACATTTTGGACAACTCAGATTTTAGAGGTTATTTTCTGCTATCACTCGAATATGTTTGTAGCTGTTAATGAAAATCGGCCAACCATGTTTATAATACAATGCCAGGTTGATTGATTCAGTATTAAATTTTGGCTGTGTCATTTCTTTGTTAGTATAATTCACGCATTATATTCGGTGAAAGTTTTTCTGGGTTTTACTAGTGACCGCTCATTTTACGATTTGCTGTAACACAAGAGATCATGAGCAATTGTTAAATGACAAAATAAAGTTACTGTTTATATGTGCTAATGGAAAGCCATAAGTCTGTTCGTAGTAAATAATGAGCTAAGAATATAGGCGATTATGTACGCATAAAATCAATTCTATTTATAGATGTTTTTGATTGGTACTAAAAACTAAGTTACTTTATTAATGGGCATATTAACCAAGACTACGAGAATTCTCCAGCGGAAAACCGAATTTGAAATGAGATAGTCCAAATTGCCAGTAGTTAATGCAAATCACTAGTCAGAGATGTCAGCAAAATGCAAATTAGTTAAACTAAGAGTTTCGAATCGAAGGCTAATGGTTTTAGTTTGAGCACAATTGACGTAATTTATGCGTTATGTCAGTTGGCGTTTTCTGTTACAATTTTAAACATGGCCTTATTTAAAATACAGGTTGTGAACGGCGCCTATTTTGTAATTTTTAGAGTACTATATATCAAGCGGATATTTTATTAGGTGAGTCGTTTCTATGTCATCCATTTGAATCTTTGGAGAGATTCGAAACTTTCGCATTGTATACGGTAAGTCTAGGGATTAGGAAATTATATATAATTATTCACGATCTTAAATATTTACTTATTTTATCGAGTTTTAACTATTGAAATATTTCTAAAAGACTTTTAAATATGGGTAATATAATTTTTACAGAGTAATTTTATGACCAACTTCATCACTCATACTTTTTATAAAAATGAATAAAATTTTCCGTGTGCTTTTTATAGATTCATTTATATATCAGGAATTGTTGTGTGATCTTTTACGCACTTTAGGACAATATGTTTTATGTTTAAAAACATTTTACATACTTGGATACTTTTGATAAATTGGGCACAAATATATAATAAATATTATTATTATGACATTGCTCTTAGTAATCCGTATGAGAAATGAAACTTACGGACCCATTTCAGTATTTGTTAATCAAAGGCATTTTTCTGGTAGACGTTTTGAAACAGAAAGTAAAAATTTATTATAATTGCAGGATATACTGGCCGAAATAAAAACATTGCATAGAATAAGATAAATTTAATTTTTAAAGAAGTTAAATTTGTTTATAGTTCTAACATGCGATTTACATCATGTCATCAGACATAAAGTTTTAACTCTAATTTGCAAGTTTTACTTAGTATTACTTTAGTACATATTTGAGGTCTGTTATGAATTAATTATAACGCAGCAGAAGAAATTTCCGACTATTAAATATTGAAGAAACGTTCATCGTTGTGTTATTTTCGGAAGTGATATTTCTAATCGTTTTTATTTATCGTTTAAATAAATACATAAAGCTGAAAATTCTGAAAACACAGAAAGTTATCTACAAATTTAAACGGTTATCACGTTTTCCGTTACTAAGAAATATTAGTTTTCGGTCCATTTTCTTTCCTATAAATTTGATTTTACCTCTTCCTTACACTTCTCTTACAACGTCCTTTCCGTCTTTTGGTACTTATTAGTTCAATGTTTCATAGGATAAAGTTACAGAAGTTAAGTTATTATCCTACAGTTGTGACTCGTAACAAAAGTTTTACCGGACCATGTTTAAGTTGGCAACAACTTTGCATATATTAAATACTAGCTGTGCCCGAGACTTCATTCGCGTGGAATTCGAAGTAAAAAAAATATGAAAATTTTTTTTGTGTTTTATTTCTTTCTTATTTTATTCTCTCAGAACACTAACAACTGGCATTGGGAGCCAAATCGGTTCCGACGGTTCTGATATTAGCATGTACAACGAACGTAAAGATTGACGTATCTTTTTATATTGGTAAACCCAGTGAAACGACACAAAAAGTAAATATTAGCCTAAGCTAATCTAAATACATCGCTGAAAATTGCATCCAAATCAGTTAACTGTTGCTGTGATTATCGTGCATAACGAAGATGCGCAAAGGCAAACAGACGAAAATTCTTAAAACAGTCGTTGTAGGCGTAGTAGCGTGTCTTTAGTATGTAGCACTTAATTTTACTTAAAAATATTCAATACACAGACTCGGTTTTATACGATTTTTTTATATGCATAGAAGTGGAAAGTATTTATTTTGAACTAACGGCATGTGAAAATATGACCCTATAAGTGGAGTAAACGTTTATATATATAATTTCTTTGCTTCATATTTTACAGCGCGGTTTCGCCTGTAATTTTAGATGCAACAGAATCGGCAGCTCAATCCGTCTTCCCCGAAATTTTGAAATTGTGCATTACTCGTATTGATAAAATTAAATTCAAAATGAAAAAAAAAATCAAAACTGGATTCTTAGGTAATTAGTTAAATCTTGTATCAATTTTTTGGTCCTATCCTAAGGGTTCATTATGAAAATAGCTTAAACTTGAAATTCTAATCATGTTATTAAAGATTTCATACGTTATAGTAAATTGGATAGGCCAACATTTGTATTGACTGTATTGTCAAAAGTGAGAAACCATGGACTATATTGTCAGCGTTTGGAAAATCATTTAAACTCCTAAATCACATAGAGACTAGCAAGTAGATGTGTCTTCAAAGTTGAAAAAACATTTACATGCACGTTTTATGTAATCTCCCCGTTTGTCGGTCCAGCCATCGTTCTAGAAGTCCAGTGGTTCATTAAAAAGCCGTTTAAAGTTTTAAGGAATAAACTAGTGTTTATAATAGCATACATATGTACTCGCCAAGACTGACCAAGTATGTTCTTACTCGGCCAGTTTCATCATGGGTATTTGCCTAGAGATCAACTTGTTAGCACGAGTCGAGAAAATGTCAAAAATGTTGAAATCTATGCCGTGCTCACATGTATATAATTGTATGAAACTTTTACAATATATAAAGAAAGAGGATATATATATATATATATATATATATATATATATATATATGTATATATGTGTGTATATATATATATATATATATTTGTATATATATATATATATATATATATATATGTATATATACATGTATATGTATGTTTGTGTGTAAATGGATACACTTTTTTCACGTATCCTTTTATAAATATGGCAATTTTTTAAAATTAAATAACAAGTTTTAAAAGGACGCATAGTTTTGAGTGAAACGAACATATAATACGTATACAATTCGAAGCACAGTTTGTTTCATTATGAAACTAGAGGCTACCGGTTCCTCTTTTATTTTACTTTTATGACAGATTCTGAAATTCATCAACATCACATAAGACCACATTGATTCACGAAGAATGTGGAAAGACGCTCTTAGTCTTATTTTTGCCCGATATTTTCTTCGAATATACACTCAGATTTTCGGGTGAGTATGTGGATTTGATATAACACATATACGTATGTGAGTTTATGCGCGTGTTTGTGCATTTTTGCCTGGGCGCAAATATAAAATTAAATTTACTCTTTTTTAGAGGATTAACGATATTTTTAATTCCACTTTTCAATCAGAGGAATGATTGTTTTCCTGTTTGTTGTGCTGCCTTCATTGTATATATTGGTTCTTCCATATTTATGTCAACCAGTATAATAAAAAAACGGTCATGCGCGAGATTGATTTCGTGATCTAAATCTAAATCGCTCTCTAAATCTCCACACCAAATACGGAAATATTTTTTTTTTAGAATTTCATTTGTGTTTAAAATCTCCTTATAAAAGTTTTTAAATATTAGCCATTAGGAAATCTGCAGGTTAATAAGCATATTACTACGCAACATTTTAAACTTCTCGGTCAAGCAGTTTTTTAAAAAAACATCTGGGATAGCCAGGAAGTCGTTTTTTTCTTTTTGAAAGACAGAATCTCAAGAGTCACCAATATAATGAAATAGATTGAATGAAAATTATAAACATTTATTTTAATCATGCTATTATTTGCTTGTTTACGATTTAATGCTTGATTCCACTATCTTTCATAGATACATAAAGGCTTTCTTAATTTAAACAATTGCTCCCAATTTGAAGGTCACATAGGTAGGTGTTAACAGCGATCCCATTATTAATATGTAAGCGCCAGTGCAAAGCAAATTAAGCTCAAGTACATAAACTTAGTTATGTGTTTGTTATGATATACGGTTCTAATATTATAAGTTATTAAAAAGATGTAAATTTTACATAAGCAACTGAACTTCAGGAAAATTGAGTAACCGAAATAAGTTCCATGACCTTAAACTTTTACTGGTTTTACTTATTAACCCCTTCATCATAAACGTGCAGTTTAAATGACCGTTTTGAACAATTATACAGAATATTCAAGCTCATTTTAGGGGCTTTCAAGAACTTTTTGAACGAAACTTGGAAAATTCATTTCTGTACCAGCGATCCTGTCTTTTTAAAATCTCTCACAGCGTGCCGGGAGTTATAGAATTTTAACCGTATATTTCAATTGAGTTAAAGTTTAACCTTAGACGCTGAAACCCGTTAAAAATTTAATTAGCGGTATGTTTTTTGAAAGAAAACTGAGAAAGCATATTTGTAATAAAGCGGAGAGAAGAAAAAAGGAAAATTTACACTGTACACAATACTATGGTGAATTGTATTACTCATAAAATAAATAATTATAGAACATTTAAGTAAAAAACAACGTATTTTTAGATATCGACCCTAAAAGAAGTTTAATTTACCCAAACAACTGTTGTAACTTCTAATTGCATAGTGTGGGTCACTGAAACGTGTTTGGCATTTGTCGGTTGTAAATATAAACGTGATCATGACTTTTTACTCAAATGAATACGCTAAGCAGGTTATTGTGTTTAATAATTCAGGTATGTATATCTGTTTATACATAAGAATAATCTTAATCTTTCGAGCGTCCTTAGTTACGATGAAGTTACGATCAATGTGATATGGCGGCGATGAAGTTACGATTCAGGTAATATGGCGGCGATGAAGTTACGATTCAAGTAATATGGCGGCGATGATGTTATGATTTATGTGAGAGTCGCCACTTTATCCAGTTTGAAAAAATTGATAAGGTTGTCAATTTTGGTACCAAATTGAAGGATTTTATGAGCTGGTTTCAAAAAATGTTATATGTTGCGTATATAAATTCGGTAATGATCAATTTCAACTGAAAATGTTAACCAAGCTTTGGTTTTCAACCTTAAATAATTAGATAGCATTCGTTAAAAAGTCAATATAACAAAAAATATATAGGAAAAAACATGGTTTATTCCACTAAAAATATCTAATACTTAATTTAATATTTGGTAAATTTCAGAATATTTTATTATAAGGTGCAAATTAGCGAAGTGCACTTGCTTAATGAAAGTTAGTGTTAAGTTTTAAAGTGCTTTACAAAGAAGTGACTGAATTTAAATCGACTTCAAATATGGACCTTTTTACCTTTTGAATGATCGTTCTAGAGCAATTAGTTACATTGATTCGCTTATTAAATTAACCTTTCTATAATTTCATTAAAAGCTTGAATCCTAAAAATAGCTTTTAAAAACAAACATTTAAAATGCATTTGCAAAATATGCATTTTATACATGGTTTTTAATAGTTTTTAAAAATAAATGTAATTTCAGGCTCCTTTTCCGATTTAATTTGAAAGGTAAATATTTTTGTTTTCCATCAAATATAATTCTTTTTCCAAAAATATTAGGGAAAGAAAAAATTGTTTTGAACTTGGTACATAAAACTAGGTAACAGTTTAAATATTTAAGGGTGTGAAGTGTTTCTCTTAAAATATATGTAAATGTTGCAATTATTGATATATTTTTCATAGTGATAAATATAAAGTGAATTTCTTAAAAATCTGTAAAACCTACGAGAACCACAACAGTTTTTCTCTAATTTATTAGTTCAACTCCACTAACACTGTTTTTTCATGATTTTTGATTCGAAATATCCAACTACATAAAAGCGTGAAAAAAAATTAAAACTTAATTGCCATATAATTATTTTGAAATATTTTTTACTACAAAATTTGCGGTTGAACATGATTTGTTGCTACGCCAAATTTCAAGAATCTTCGTCAAACGATTTCTTTGAAAATTGACTGTGATAGAATTAGTGATTTTAAAAAGTCTCCTTTTTTAATTTTGAAGTGCAGAACCCTAAAAATTTCTAAGGGATTAAAATTTAATACATTATCTGCCTTTAATGATTCCTTAAAAATGACTTCAATGATCTCAAATTGACCCATATGGTGTACAGGCTGTAATCGTATTGAAAATTAAAAGATATGTCAACTCAAGGTTTTCCGAAAATACGTCGCAAAGCAGTAATGAGAGGGTTAAAAGTAATATCGATTAGCTGAACAAATAAATAAATTGTTATGAAAAGTAGGTTATACCATTTAAATATACACAATAATTCCAATGTCTTACGAGTAGTACTGCCAAACAGGAATTCCAGTACTCACAAACACACATACTTATATCACATGTACATGTGTGTATAATATATATATATATATATATATATATATATATATATATATATATATAAATATATATGTACCAACTGTTTCGTTTCAACTCTCAGTTTGGCCCAACTCCGACTAGCAGTTCAACAAATTACTAAATATCAAATCGTAATTATACTACCAAACTAAAATAGATGCTTGTTTGTAGATTTGTAGTCATGGAATAACATCACAGGTTGTCGGGTTTTTAGCTGTTTATTTTAAATGCAAGATTTTGTTTTGTATTAAATACCATTATCTGTATATTTCGTGGCATTTAATTTGCTACCACACATTTCCGTCATATTCATTTCGGTGTAACATCATATAACCTAGGTTACTCTTACGATCAAGACAAATCTATAAACATTTATTAAAATTGGTGCAGTAATGTGGACGCTACGATAGAACAACCAAACAAACATACATACATAGTTGTAACGAAACGTCGACGGATGTATGTTAGACACTAAATCAAATGTAAAAAGGTTCGCAGCATCTGTTGTGGTTGGGTTGCGGCGACTGTCCTTTCGACTCTCGTTTTCAGTTAGTTTTAACTTTCATAGAATAAAGTTTTATCGCTATGCCGTGCAGATGTGACTTGTTACAACAGTTTCACTGGGCGATGTGTGGGTAGATGGAAACTGTGCATATATTAAACACATATAGAGAGGAAACAAATGTTACTTTAAACCAGATGCATGCCACA
Source organism: Druceiella hillmani (assembly GCA_039881145.1). Taxonomy (NCBI): domain Eukaryota; kingdom Metazoa; phylum Arthropoda; class Insecta; order Lepidoptera; family Hepialidae; genus Druceiella; species Druceiella hillmani. The sequence goes on along the minus strand of JAYKKI010000078.1, from coordinate 10,863,682 downwards.
GGATGGTTTGGGGAGAAATGACATATTGTTACTTAATTTTATTAATGCCATAACATTTCAAATTAGCAGCTTATATGAGGAGTAAGCGGATCAAAATGTATTTTTTCTAATTTATTTCTCACTATTCCCTGTATAATGATACACGTAAAAGAGTCAGTTGTTCGATAAAGTCAATAGGATATAGTGAAAGAAAGGATTTTCCATTATCATGAAGAAATATTAGAAAAGGCCAATTTATATAACGCATTTAACAATTGAAGAAGTATTTTCATCATGGCTTATATCATGTAGCTTAAAATATGTATTACCCGCTATTTTTGCGTGATGTCTTTTGCTTGGTTTTTTTATTAGGGCGATGCGATTATTCTCTAAACTAATAACACCGTCGCAGTATGTATCTATAAATAAAATATAATCCTGATATATATATATATATATATATATATATATATATATATATATATACCTTGAGGCATAACGTTGTTTCTTCCGGTAAAATAACATCGTCTATGTTAATTTGGGCCATGAACTATACCCGTGCCAGGTTTTATGAAACTTTTTCAAGTCATTTAGTCATGATTAAGTAACAATATAAATTTTGTTATCGTTAGTATCCTACGTGTGCGAAGATACATAGTTTATACATTGCTCCATTATATGAAATATAACCAAGTTTGTTAATTAGTCATTGGTCGATTGGAGAGTTATTAATTAACAAATTTCCAAACTTTTACATTTATAAGGTTAGTAATAGACAACACCGGGGACGCTTTATCACACCAGAGGCATCTGCTAATAGAAATCAGTCTAAAAGTATGTTTACAGTTATCAAATCATTCCGGAAGGATATTTTTGAAAAAATTGTTTTTATTCACTCAAGCCTAGTGTTCAATATGGTTTTAATGACATTTCTGGTTAGAGTTTCTGAACTCGACACATCAGTGAAGACGTAATTGGCTAGACCTAATAGCGCTATAAAGATTACATAGAAAATATTGATAAGGTAATTATGCGATTTGCAGGGAACGTAAAAACGTCATTGATCTATACAGGCTCCTTGTTCATTTACTTAACGTCTATGTTGATTTTTTTCAACTTCGATAAAAATAATATAGTTTACGTACATGTTTTTTTAGAAGTTTTGGATTATTTTACATTCCAGCTCACAGGAACGAGTTGAAAACTGAAGTTAACTAATATAATCACTGGGTATTTTACGATTGTCTTAAAACCTTGCAGGCACATCGCTTCCCAAGCCCAATACCATTGCACTAGTTGCTGGTACGGATTTCGTTCCAGGAATTCAATTGTCACAAATATAACTATACTGATTTCATTATAGATCTCGCAATTCATAATGGCCGGCAAGTGGATGTAGTTTATCATTAATTAAACAAAATCGGCTATCGATTTCAACATTTTTTTTGTTATGAAGTTGGAGCTAGGTGGCGAAAAAGTTTGGAAGAAATATTTATATGTATATATATATATATATATATATATATATATATATATATATATATATATATATATATATGTCTGCAATTCATGTAAGGACAAATTTAATTTTAATTTATGTTTCGCTATATGATAATGAACCTATTTAATACCATGCAAATTATTTTGGACGAGAAAAAATCATCTCGTTGGTCGTTGTATTTACCTAGGCAGGGACCAAGTTCGCGCAAACGCAGTTACGCACATCGGCTATGTTTTATCGAACCTTTTCGATCCAATGTTTAACCTCGTGCATATCTGACTAATAAGTAAAATCCATTATTTTTTCACTCACATATGTGAGTACACATGAATTTGATAAACCATCAAACCTATCATGAATTGTGATGATTCTAAAACCTTAAAATTTTAGAACATAGACAATGCTGTATACATAGCATTGTCTATGTTATTCGTCATATGAAAAACCAGAAAGTGGCGAAATATCAGTCTGGAGACTTGAAAGATGGGTACAACTTTTGATTGTGTTCACGGAACCTGAGTTTTTTCCCATTTTTTATTCACGTCTGGTGATTAGATTTTTAATCAAAAACTATCTATGGAACAATTTAAGCCTCTAATTTTCTCCATCAAGTAAAAATGTAAAAAAAATTAACATAGGATTTAACTGTATATATCTTGAAATTAACTCATTATGAATTTTGTAAAAACAAAAAATTTTCCAAAAAAGGGAAATTTTAATAAGTCCTAGGCAGAGAGTTGATATCCTACCAACAATACAGAAATGCAGAGAATTTCTGAAAAATAATCCCTGCAGCCTTCTTATAACTCTGTAGTCAAATTCTTATAACTCTGTAGTACAATGGATGGCATTGTAGACTTTATAGTTTTTAGAACAATAGTTTTAGAAATAAGATTGAGATGCACTTTTTTACACATTTATGTACGTGAATGACAATAAAAATATGAAAATAACATTTTAAATTTCCTCATGACTAGAATTTTCAAACAATGTATATAGGAAAAAAAAAGTACTGAATTTGCACCCACTAAAATTAGAATATAAATATTTTGGAGTATCAACTTCTAAAAAATATGCGGCTTAGTCTGATTTGAATCTTGAAATTTAAGACCTTACGTCAAACTATTTTCAAGCTTGCGACAAATAGACATGTCAGCGATCCTGCAAGGGTTTAGTTTTTGCTTTTGAGGTAAGGACATTTGAAAAATTAAGTTATTACATTTTTCTTTCTGACTTACATTAGCTTATGTTACATTAGTACCAGATGGTTCTTTTTTATTTTAATTTCCTATGTTTATTTTCTGATAGATTCTACCAATTTCTTCACAATTTTTATGACAGTATGAAATATGAGTGAAATGACATATTTCTGAATTTTGAATGAAAAATTAATTTTTAACCGGGTGGACATATCAAAATATAAAGATATCGATTAATACTTCAAGATCTGGCAAGTATTCATCAATTACGTTGAAGACTATCATTTATACGAATGCATTTGTTAAATATTGGTTTCATTTCCAGAGTAAAATATTAAACATATTTCAGTCGAGTTCAGTAATAAAGATTTTCTCTTACTTTGGTCGGTTTTCACAGTTACAATGAAATTTCACGGAGATTGCTTCCGCATACGAGTAACCAAAGTCCATTTCAAGCGGGGCGGCTTGTAAAAGTTTTCTTTTGAAATTTGCTTGGCGATTAAAACCCTGTGGGCATACAGGTGATGGAAAATAACAATTTCTTGACGTATAGTTGAATAAGGTATTGTGTAGGCGTAATTGGGGTTTCGGTTTGGGGCATATTTCGCGGTCTCTTGAGCTGAAATTAATTTTTTTGTGTGCAGTACGACCCACTAATTTCAAAAATGATAATACCTTTTCAGGCATATTTCAAGAGCACTCTGTGTTAAAATTCTTGTATTTGCTTTGATGACACCGTACGTCGCCAAGTGAGCGTACAGTTTACGACATTCACCGGGTTTGAGTATGAATTAATGAGGATTAGAGTGTCTTGCCTTGCAGTGGAATAACAAATAATTTTGTTACAAGAAATTAAACTTAAAATAAAAAAAAACTGGCGAATAGAAGCTACCATGTTTGCACAGGAAGTTGGAGTTTGTGTACTATTTACGGGTATCATCTAAAGTCAGGTGTACTAGATGTATTTACATGATCCTACTAAAATATGGAGTAAGTTCTCTTTGGGATATGATTTTATGCATAAAAAGTTGTAGTATAAATAACTACCAAGTTTCAAATAATTTCTTCAAGTGGATTTAAATAGTTTGCCTTATTTAGTAAATCTTTATTAAAATTTAATATCAACTTAAATATCCCATTTTAAACCAGTACTTTCTTGTAATATTTTTTACGCAGCTTTTCCTTAAATTATACTTTGCTTTTAGGTATACACTATATGTTATAAAATGTGGAAATTTGTAAAATAATAATGGTGTCTCATTATATTTCTAAAATTTTTATTTTTATCTCAAGAAATTACAGAGAAGTCGAAATAAGCTCTAAATCTTTAATATAAATTGGGCGCTACCGATTTTTTTAATGATGCGGTATCATCTTGAGTTTCTTATAGCTTTGAGTATTCGTCTTTTGACGGATTCATTTGTATTTCCAAACTATGTTCATCACAGAAATAAAACAATTGGAGAATTTTCCTCTACCCGCAACTAACGAAATTTAAAAAAATAAGTAGTCCTATTATTATAATTATTGCTTTCCCTAAGTCTTTATATCAAATAAAATTATGTGAGTATTAAGACTTAAATTTTTGAAAGGGTTTTGAAAGAGTCGGTGAAATCGTTGCAACATTGTTTCACATGGCCATAAATTTAAGCTAAAATATTTTGCTTTGTGAAAAATTGCCTCAAAACTGCCGTACATCAAAACTGTAAAGGGAAACTTGTTATATTGGTTTTTGTTATTTTCATTTTCAAAATAAAATATTAATTCAAACAGATTCACTAATTTTTATGTTATTTAAATTAAACTAACAGAGTGCAAAGATTTTTTTAAGAATACTTAGTCTGTGCATTATTTCACAAATAGAAAAAGTAGTCATGGCCTAAGTGGTTTCCACAGAACTACAATATAAGCGAGTACAATTATAATACAATTTATTAGGTACGCAATGGACCTACTTCATGTTACTTAATCAATAAATGAAACGAAATATGTAGCTATGTAATATGTTATAGCATACGCATCGAGATTTACTTTGCTACCGCCATTCGCAGTCGCCGCCACCGACTTCCCATCGAACGACGGTGAACAACATCTCCCGAACAAAACAGTGGAAAAAGAGTGATACGTATTTATAATTTTTTTCAATTTTATTAAAAAAAAAACATCTTCCAACTGTTTCTCTTTCAGCGAATAACGTTTTTCGTTACTAGACACTTATTCCCGGACATCGTGCATATATATATATATATATATATATATATATATATATATATGTATACGAGCCGCGAGGCTTCACGTCACCCAGGGTAACATGCCAATATATAATGAACGTGTCAAATGTGACATGCTATTGTATCCCGCGATACATTATACGCTGTTATAATATTGATGGCTCCCAAGTGGCTTCGTAAAAGCTCTCAAATGGCTTCGAAGTAAAAGGATTAATTACATTCTCAGAAATAGAAGGGAACATCTTTTGACTGTTGGTTTTTGAAAACAATGAATTTTAATAACGGTCATTATAAATTATTTCTTAGGATATTTTACTTTTCATAATTTTTTTGAAGAACTAATTTTTTTTCCAATCAAAAAATTTGCCAAATGATATCTATATTAAAAATTATGAGGAAAACGTCATATTTGCGAACACACTTTGAGAATTATCGATTTCTTTTATTAGCGATATTAAATTTAAAATAAAAATTCTAACGGTTTTCTAATTTTTTTGCTGGGGAATTCCATAAGAATTCGATATAATAAATGTATTAAAAAGATATTATTATTAAAATTGATTTTATTTTAAATTTCTAATTTTTTCATATTTCTATCTTTTTAAAACTATCTGGCTTTTTGCATTAGCCAAAGAAATGTTTTTTAAAATATATCGTAAAAAAATACGGCGAACACCGTGTCATACAGAAATGTAAACTGTTTAGAGTTTCGAAAGCTTTAGGAATTTCGAAGACCGTATAAACACGGAATTTATTAAACAGACACATAAGAAGTAAAATTTACTATATGCTCAAGAATATTTTTAAAAAATTGTTGAGGTGGTTACACGAGAATAGAGTTGGTACTTGGGTAAATATGGGTTAGCATATATAGTGGCTACTTGGGTAAATATATTATTGAGAGAGCACCTATTCATAATCTTTCCTTTACTGAGAGAGTACTACTTAACGTGTTACCTGAATTCTTTTGTGATTTAATTTACGAATGTAAACGTATATTTACAACTGAAAATTTATGAATGGGCTTTTGCTTCCAAGGATTTTTATATGGACGTTTTAACTTAAAGATTTTTATACCCATGTTTAACATCCATTAACTTTTAGTCAGATTTTACAATTGCAATTTTAAAGATGTAATTACAGTAATTAATTTTTAGCGCATGTTTACAATCAAATATTTTTAAACCCTTGTTTCCAGCTAAAGGTTTTTAAATAGATGTGTGCAATTAACAATCTGTTGGGGATAAAGTTTTTTTAATTTTTTCTCTTTAAATTTAGACGTATTAGTGTGAAAAGTTTTTGAACACGATTCAGTAATATTTAAATAAAAAATTGTGTTTGGAATATGTTCTAACCGTTAAAAAACATTTTCAATGAGTTTATAAAGGGTTCTCAAATAACACTAGAAACCTTTAACATATGAAAACTTGAAAATTATTCAGTCTTTTTGTAAAACAATTCACATTTCTGTACATTATTTCGATAAAGTAACTACGACATAAAATGGCTTAAATTGGTCAATTTAAAACAATTAATTTAATTATCTGTAAATGAGTGGTACCTAGTTACCTCGGAGTACAAAGCCACTTATCTACTAGGAAGTATCCACAAAGACAGCGCATCAATAGTATCGGTTATAGATATCCGGATACGAGAGTATATATCAAATTAACAGTGCTCCGCGATCAATCTGTCAATCTGATCTCTTATTGATAGTCTCTATAGCACTGAAATAGAATCCACTACGCCTTAGCCTTTCAAGATTATATAAGATGTAGTAGCTTCTCATTCAGCCTTCTTGAGGCTATAAATATTAACAGAACTATATTTACACCTTCTTTAATTCTTATTTAGTTTCAGATATCGTTTGTTTTCGCTGTGACATTTTTCTAAGGCAAAATCAGGGTTTTTTATCCCAACTTATTAGACAAGCCAATAAAATTACACCATTTAATTGCGACTTTGAAAGGAAATATATTGAAACAGAAGCATTAAAGTTATGTCGCTCCAAAATAATTTTTTTGGCTTTTTGAAAAACATAATGACACTAATTTTATGAAGTATCTAAATTTATTATTATCATATTATTTAAGCTTTGTATTGATATTTTTATATCGTTAATGACTGGGTACTTCTCTTCGATCAATTCCCAGATAGTACCAGGAATACCAGTGTATTGTGCCATACGAGCGGAAATCAGCAGAATCATGATGGTAAATTATACAGGATATTCAAAGAATAGTATTACGGATATCTCTGAACAGATATACAGAATAATACATTATTTTAAACACTTTACAGACATTCGGTAATATTATTAAATAGTTACACTTTGTATTATTATATTCATTATATCAACAGTGTGGTACCCTTCATTAATCAATGCCCAGGTAATGCAAAGTGTATACTCTGAGTTGGGAAAATAATTTCATATGAGCTGGAACTAGTCAAAAACCTAATCCTTTTTTCCATTCGAGGTGGTAATCGATACAGGATATTCAAGGTATATTCTGTACAACTGAACCAGCGGGTGATATGAAGAGTTTTTTAGTTATTAAAGATTTAGAACACAACATCAGGTTTAATATGATGTTCATCACATACTTTAAAATAAAATATGTGCTTAGTGTTGTGCTTACATATTAAAGAGAAAATATTAACTGCGGAGTTAACTGTCACGAACTTATATCACCACTAATTTTATTAAATCATCAATTCATTAATTTCACAAAAATATCAATTATAACACAATCTTAGCAGAATTTTCCCTTTATTTGCATTAATATTTAATCGTTCGGTGAGTTTAAACTTTATTGCACCGGGTTAGTATGTTTAATGACATATAAAATTATTGTTATCTGACGTAAACGTCATACATTATATAATTGACGAATTATTCATATAAAGAAGTTTTGAAAAGACTTACTTTCTTTAGTATATATAAATAAAGAAGTAAATAACTAAATTGGTACCTAAAGCTTACATGAGTAAGAAGAAACAAACAAGGAATTTTTTGTAAGATTTAATATCTGTTTGGCGAATATACATACGTATGATTATATAACAACAAAGAGAATAGTTGGGGTTCCGTAGTTAAAAGTCAAAAATTTCATTATATCTGTCAGTTTGATATTTCAATTACATCAATAAATAAAAATAAACTGTAATTTAGAAAAAAGAAAAGTGCGGTGAAATTGGTTTTTTCTCGGATCCAATAGAGTGGATTTAAGCTTAAGTAGAATTGATATTACGACGGTTTTATACACATTTAGGCATTTTAAACATTTAACGGTACGTAATATTTCTAATATAGCCTACTCTATCATTCAAAGGTCTAAAATTACTGTGTGTATTTAAAAAAGAAATATTATCTGTGATGATCAATAGAGTTTTATATATATCTTTATAACTTTTAAAAATACAATGTAAGGTTATAAAAAAAATATTTTTATAGCCCTCTCGTTAAGCTTTTTTAAATGATAGCCTGCATGATGTATAAAATAAAAAAAAATTATGTACTTCATTCATTATCTGTTTTATTTTTAAACGAATACTTCAAAAAAATAGATAACCCAAACGGAATCTGCAAACGGATCCCTTGCATTATGAATTCTATTCACACTTAATAGGTTCATTTGTTAACAAATCGACAGCAACATTCATATATGAAAACATTTTTACCACAACAAAAGTATATAAACATACCATTCAACATAATATGTTACATTCGATTTACCTTTCGAAAAAATACAACAAAAGAGATCTGCTCGGTACTGAATTACATATTATACCAACTATAACGTTTTGCAACCTGGATGTGAAACATGATTTTATTCGTAAAGTATTATTCACCTCGACAGTCCCAATGAAACCTTCTGAAAAACTGAAGGATTTGCGATCTCTCTATAAGGCTCTTCCTGATTTAATGATTTATTTCTTGAAACCCCATGCCCAACTTACAGTATTACCTAAATCGCAGGGTATGTGGAAGATCATATAAAAAAGAGTTATAAAACAATGACGAATAAGTCAATACACTCTCAGAGCAATTCCATAAAATTTAAAAACAAATACACACTAATTTGGATCAATATCACCTAGCAATCAGTCGTATTATATCTGTGTGCTGGTGAGGGTTTTATCCTCGATTCATTTTAGAATATTGATACTATATACATTACTCCCAGTGATTACAATTACAATTCTTATTCATTCATTCAATTAATAAATTTAATTATATTACACATAAACCTTGGGAATATACAGCCATGCTTTATCCGATTGATAAATTGAATTATAACATACATGAAAGTTGGTAAAATTTATTTGGCTTTACTTGATCTGTTAATTGAATTAAATTATATTGTATAAGAAACTTGGTAATGTACATCCGACTATAATTTACATGATCTTAATATATTAAACGCAAATTTAATTAAATCACACGTAACGTAGTATAAGGGAATAAAATGTAATAACGCGTATAACGGAATAAAATGTAATAAATCGTACAACAAACAATGCATAACGATAATTGTGTAGATGCAATTAGGAGTAAGGTAACCAAATACCCCCTGTACTAAAGTATCGAGTATATATTGTTTATGAATGCGCCACTATCGATTTATTAGTTTTTTCTCCCTTCGACAGGTGCGGATAATAGGGTTCATTGTGATGAAGTTTCCAGTGCATAATGAACAATCTTTAAGGGCAATTTTATGCACTATTTATTGTAATAAATACTTATTAAACGCTTTATAACAACCCTTTGTTAACACAGTTATTTTAATTCAATCGAAAAATACTTGACTGTTACTGTTAAGATTCCGAAGTAGTTGAAAGAACCAAAAAGGAAAGGGCAATAAAAAGTTAATTAAGCAAGAACTAAAATAAAAAGACAGAAACTAATACTATAAAAATATATTTTAAACCCATAACTCATCAATAATCTATATTTTTTAAATTTGCAAAACACACATTTTTGACCACGTCTATAACCAATTACAAATTCAATTCGCAAGAATAAATACGATTTATTACATTAATATCATTAGTTTTTCAAAGTGAAAGTAGTAGTATTTAAGTGACTGGTATTACAAAGGGCTAAATATTTTTTATCGACTAAATAGCAAAAGAGGATAAACGTAATTTGCCAAACGCCAATCGGGTAGTGGAAATGAAATGTTTTCCATTAACTTTGAAACAGTTATTGTATAAACTTGTTTCCAAATATTTTCAGTATTACGTGGACTTCAGACCTAAAACAAGTATTAGTAATATAACAAAAAAAATTGTTGCTATAAAAACACTTTTGTCCAATCTAGTGTAAAAAGTATGCCTGTTTTCTCGGGTACACTTGAATAGTGCCTGTGTGTTATGGTGGTAACTAAACAACCGTCGCTATTTTAACGTACCCACCGCGGGGTTTACATTCTGCCATCGTATCTTTATCATATGTTTTCTTCTTTTTATATTATCACATTGTTTCATCGTAAAATGACCAAGTAATTAGGCGTGTAGCATGTAGGCGGAAGTAGGAAATTATAGCAATTATAAAGTGTTATGGTTGCTATGGCTATTTTATTTGTTTATGGTCATTGCCCCAGATATTAATATGGTTAAGAAAAACTTGTACATGTGTATACATTATCCAAATAATATTCCGTAATTGGTTTTCCTGAGAAAAATCTGATGAGAGTAACTCAGAGACAAAACTCAAATTAGCGGTGCGCGTGCGTAAAGTGCGGGTGGTGGGTAGCATGTCGCTGCAGAGATAAGTTGCGCTATGCACTCAAAAACCGGCCACGTACGAAAGTGACTTACGCGCTGAGCGTTACGTATCTCACTTGAAGGAAAATTACTTTATTTTTAAAAATAATAGTAATATAAACTTCCTAGCGCCTTCTTCGTGATGTTCAGAATTATCAGCAGAGTTTTCCTACAACTTTGCGTAAACTTCTAAAAATCCTATTTATTTTCATAGTTTTAGGCTCAGTTTTTACGAAAATAAAAGGGAGGGAGTAGATATTGCATACTATGTTGATACTTTTTAAGATACCGGTAAGGATGATTGCCTCCCTAAAATTTCCATATAAATATTTTTGAGTATTAGTCATTGGAATTTATGCGAGATAATATAGTTTATTATTGTGACAAGTATCAAGTTTCTACGCCAAGTGATTTCTGGTGAAAACAGATATCATAGACGGACATGTGAGTGAACTTATTTGAACGTATGAAACCCTGGAAATACTTATATTTTCTGCAATAAACATAAAATAAAACGAAACGATATTAAGACATTACAAAAGCTATATCTACGGCAAACAAAATATATATTGCGGGTATATTGTATCAATATTTACGAGAAAAAATATATGTTTCGATTTTTAAGAGACTTAATAATATAACCCCGTACTTTTCGACCTCCGCCTATTTTTTATTTGCATTTATTCAGTGAAAATAATTGTGCAATATCAAGTTATAAAAATACTTTGAATAAAGTAGAATGGTTAGACAATGAATTGCATTTTTTTAGGTGATTCTTAATTACTAAAATATCTACATTGTGAAATAAATTTTAAATTTACTTGTAGAAAGGTGCCATAATGATAAATATGGCTTCTGTGATCTTGATAGTAAATTAACGAAGGCGAAGGCGAAGTATAATGGGGAGTCTTATCGCAGGTGAAGCTAGTATCTAATATTCTTTAGTATGAAACGCGATATTGATAAATTATCGCCAAACAAGTTCTGAATATTTTTGGAGTAAATGAACATATCAAACTAAATATATTTCCGTGTGCTCATCGAGCCAAGTAATAATAAGTTGTTTTGACACTCTGTCTGCCGGATAATTCGTATCAATTCATTTTGTTATTGGACCCTAATGTTTATTTAGTGCCGGAAGTGCGGAAAGAGAGTAGAAAAATAGAGTAATAAATCACTCCGCCTCTTGCCACGTCCGGAAAAAATTCTGTAGTTAATTTCCTACGCTGATTAATCGATTGAGATAATTTAATAAAATCTTACGAAAAGGTTGTGGTATTAACTTTCATTAGTAAGTTAGATGCTTTAAATATTTTTCGAATTAAGTACAGTAATATTACATGGCATAAATTAAATTTTAATTTTTATACCAATTTAATATTTCACATGCAGCATTACCAAAAAGATAATACGGAGTCGACTATCACCAAAAATACTTAATATATCTACAAAAAAATTATCTATATTAATATATAAAGAGAGAAAAATTATTTGTCGAATTTGTTTGTTCGTCCGAATCTCTGGAACCACTATTGCGATTTGAAAAAGTTGACAGATGTAAATTATATAACATTTCGTTACAATTCCGGGGGGTAAACCTGTGATCGAATTGTAACAGAAATCGCGGAACACCGTTTAAACAACGTAAAGTAGCGAGGGACCGACTTATTGATTGACTGACCTACCAAGTATTCCTACCGATGCATCCCGACCTGACAATGGGTATCGTTTGGGTTACGACGCAGAACCGTTTAGTGACCGTGGGGGTAGTGCAGCATAGAGGGATACCATGCCACGAAAATCGGCTTCTCTGCGAAATGAATATATCCCAGTGAATACTTTTCATACCATTCGTTCCGACTCTTGACTTATCGTATCTTTAAATTTTCCATTTTTGTGTGGTATATTTCCATTATATAGTTTTATATTTATTGAACTTTGTGGCAGTATGTTTCTACATATAGTTTTTACTGTTTTAAACATTTTTTCACGATCGCCTTTACGTTGCTTTATCTAGGCCAGACAGTCGTGAAATTCAATTTATACTTCTACCAAAGGGAGATGTAATGAAGAATAAATTGCTATATTCCGGGGCACTATAAGGAACTGATTTTTACAGAATGTTGGAAAATTAGACCCCTGATTGAATTAAATTCTACGCGAGGTTCACTCAATCTGTAACATAGCTAATATTAATATATCTTATTATGAAGAGACTGATTTTAATATTGACAGCAATTTATAAGTTTTAAAATAGAGCTACGAATTATGCACGAATCTCTTTCCGTTAGTACGTACTCTGTAAGTATTTTGTGTAAATATAAAATATTTTGCAGGTAGTTGATCAAATCCTTTCATTTTTTATCAGCACGGATTCTATTATATATTAATATGCTCGTAAAGTATCAGGTTCCACACTACGGTTATCATAATCATTATTTCTTTCAAGTATGATGATAATTCAAATATCTGGTATTATTCTGCATAAATTGGAAAAGATAAAACAGATACTAATATATAGATACGATCTAAGAATAAATTTTATTAGTTAAATGTTCCAGTATATTCATGATATCATATTTTCTATCGGAATCTTTCCCATATTTTCTTCGGGTAGATCCCCGTTTTCTTTTTATAGAATTACTAACTTGCTTTCACTCTTCTTCTTTTTTCTAAAAAAAATAAAAACAATTGAAAGTAACTATGATAGTAGATCAATAGCATTTTTGCCGCTCCCCATGAGGTCTGCGTACCATGCTGCATTCTTTTCTCACTCGTGCACCAGGGCAACCTTACCGCGTGACTTTTTCTTTTATTAGTATAATCGACAATTTGATAATTACTTTGCTGTAGCTGTCAAATAACACGCTCAACTGTTGGTATAAGGTGTTCTTATCATGCTTTACAGATATTATTATCATTTTATGATACATAGCCAGATATGTGCCTCGATCATGAATACCAGTTTTAGACGCGTTCATTACCGCAGTCGGCTTCCTCAGTACTCTGCTATTGAGCAGGTGTTTCTTTCTATTGATTCTGTGTTTCTTTGGTTCGATCTTCCTACCAAATGCAGCTTTTTTATTGCATATGCAATAGCCGCGCGTCCCTGAAGGGGCATCACATTTCACAAGATTGAACTGAGGAACGTTTTCCTTACTTCTATGCTTCCATCCTAAAAATAGATAACTTGATCGTAAAAGTAATCCCATTCAGCAGAGTTCCGCCAAAACTCTCCGAAACTCTAACTTGGACAGAACAGTCGGCCTCCAGGCATTATCAAATGCTATTCCCTCCATTTCCACCGGGGTTGTCTCAGGGTTCCTCCAGGGATCCGTAAAATATACCTCATAAAAATGGGATCTATTGAAGGTCCCCTAATAGTATTCAATTACTATACCAGGTTAAGATATGGGCGGTATGATCCTACACAGTTAGCCGGTGGTAGTGGGGTGTGGTCCTTTTTTGTCAATAAGCAAAATTAGCTCTATAATGACTCTAAAACTGTTCGGACTGCAAAAATGAGCCTTTAAAAGTGCTATTAAATCTTTTTAACATATGGCATGAAGTCATATTCTAGGTCAATGGTAGAAGTACACTATGGGTTTTGATGAGTCAACCAGGGAATCAATATCAAAATTCCTGATATTTTAAAGGCCGTGTCATTTTATTGCAATGAGTTTCAAACTTGAATTTTTTTATAGTGTTTGATATAACTTTCGAATCGATATCTATAGATGTCCATGAGAAAAAATAATTTTGCCACACAGACAGATGGACAACAAAGCAATCATTTAAGGATTCCGTTTTATCGTTGTAAACTACTAACCATATCAACTTCTTCTAGCTAAAGATGATGAAGAAAAATATTGTGGGTCTCATTGAATGAAGTGTTATTTATTATGCTTTTCAAAATTTCTCCTAATATTAAGTTAGCAACTAATAAGCCCGACAACTCAGTCATTAGTGTAGACTTATATGGTAGTCAAATAAAATATTTCCTCTATTTTCCCAAAGCATGTATTTCAGTATGACAGCACGAGAGCAGCTTTACAAGATAATTTAAAATTAATCTGGCAGCTGTATTAATGAATTTATGTAATTGTGCTTAAAGACAGTGAAATACAAATTAATATATTATAAATAATAAACCATTGTTCGTTATAAGGTAACAAAATGTTTAAGGGTATGGGACGCTTACATTTTCGATATCAATAAACGATACGATAAAAATCATAATTTATGCAAAGCCGGTCACATATTCACGTTCACTTAGATCTCTCTGCTATTTCGATCGCAATCTGATTACCGGTGTATTAAAAGAATGAGGCCTTTAATAAAATCAATTAAACTTCAAGCTTTTATTAAGAGTCAGATAGTTCTTTATATATTATACGTTAATTGACATTAAACTGTGTATATTACATCTTTTCCTCCTGCGAAGTATTTAGACTTATTGTCGGTCAATATCTTTAGTTGATAGATTCAAGGAAATAATGTTTGTTACCAAATATTAAGCGAAACACACACTCTAAGTGCTTTCAGCATTTATACATATATATATATATATATATATATATATATATATATATATATATATATATATATATATATATTATATGCACGCACACACACACATTTTGAGGAACCTTTGCGCCATCGAATAAAGATAATTCTGGTGTTTGAAACGCATCGCCGATTTATGTTTCCGTATTTGTCCGGGAAAGTTATTACTATCTCAATGTCTTGTACCTGTTTTATCTCTTTCTCCCCTGTTTTATTTGATTCATTCCTGATCTGTACTGAAAATACTTGTTTACATAAAAATATTTAAAGAATTTATTATTTTTATAATTTTCACTAAAAACACTACAGTCTTTACAATACTGTGTTAATCAAATGTCATAGTATGATCGACTGGAAGGGATTTCTATCCAGCAATAAGTTTATATTTGCCAGATGCATGATGAGTGTTATAACGTAGGCTTGTAATAAATTAATATTTAATTTTTATTCTTCATTCTATATCAATTCGAACAAATATTTTTTAAAAGCTTTTTTTCTATTTCATCCATGCTTTACACGTTATTTTCAATGCGCAATGGTTCATATAGAAATAATCAGCAATCGGTGCCGCTTTTTCATTTTATTTTATCTGTTCTTTTGTGATAGCCATTTTTCTCGGAAACTGCTTAAGATGAAAACTTGAAATTTGGCAAATTAAACACAAGACGTTTTCTTATATACAAATATCATGAATATAGTGTCAGTCACTACACGCATGTTTGGTGAGCAACTTCATCCTCTCGATTTTTGTTTCATCGTACGCGTGCGTCGTAAACTTTCACTCTCATAATTTTTTCATTACGCGCCTAAAAAGTACAACTTCAAAAATATTCCGAAACTAATGACCATAATGAATGGTTGTTTGGACCTACCAATAATTTATAGGAAAATCATAACGATGAATAAATGTTTTTAAATATTCGTGATAATATACGTAACCACTCTACTCAAATATGTTACACATTATTCACAATTTATGGCCTTCGGAAATTCATGCCAATAACAGCCTATTATAAATAAAGTAATTTTACTTCAAATGAAGTACGAAATACCATACCCGAACCTGGCTTGCGCTTAGCCGATTTTTTATATTGTCAAACCAAAAATGTATGTCAAACCAAAAATGTAAGTAAAATAATGGTTTGGGTTGAAATAAATAAATTTATCCGGGTTTTAAAACGGACCAATTTGAAAAATAAGACAAGTCCTGATTACTTACGAAGAGACACAAGAAAAGATTAACGTTGGACGGAAATTTCTGTGAGAGTCGGTAACTGGTTTATGTAAAGTTTTCGCATCTAAGTTTATAATAGAACCATTTATAACGTGATGAAAAATATAACATAATATTATCGCATTAGGAATGAATATATTTTGTAGTGTTGCGTCGTTTTCTACAATATATTATTATGGTGACGAATGATGACTTGTTGTATTCGTGACGTGAAATGTTAGGAACGTGCTTACAAGTGTAACTATTTTATTTCGTTAGGTAATACAAATTTAAGTTGTTTTAGGCAGGTTTTGAAGCAAATAACCTATTTAAATTTTTCAACAAATATTGTAGGTCAATTTTAGTAACGCACTGCCTAACTTGTGAAAAAACAGTTAAAGTGACTTTTTTATTAGATAAATGATTAAAGTATTTTTTATCGCTGATGCTCAAGAATGTTGTTTACTATCTTACAATGAGATGAAATCTTTAGTTCAGTGGCGAGTGTCTCAGAAATACGAATTTATTATTAAATTTGAAATAACGGTAGCGATATATGTTGAAAAAATTATTGCCTGCATTTAAATGCGTTTTGCCCTAATATTATATCCCTATTCAAAATTATTTTCAACAATCGTAGGTTATTACAAGAAGTAAATAACTGAGTAATAATAATTTTATTTTATTATTATTTGACCGACAGACTCAGCCTCACGCGTCAATGGTTGTAAAAGCTCACGCGTATAATTTTACATACTTAAAAATACCGTAATACATTTTAAACTATTCTTTAGAAAACTATGATATACAAGGAAAATTTGGTCTGAAGTGCATGAAGCTTGACTGGGGTGTTGTGAAAATTTTGCATTAAAACAACTTTAAGCTCCGTTAACTGATGCATTATCGACAGCAATATGAAGATAATATCACAATACATCCACTTGGGAAGTGCTTTCATTTAAATTATTGCTAGAAACGGTAATACATTGAGTTATTCCGTTTGAAAGTCACTTGTCTTTTGCCTCAAATTAAAAAATATCAATAGCCCGAAAGTGAAAATGTGCTCTAAATAATTGAGCTTTTCATTGCATAGTATTTTCTAGGGTTCCGTAGCCCAAATGTAAAAATGAAACCATTATGAGACCACTCAAGCGTCTCTCCGTTCATCCATCAAAGCTGATTTTCTCAGAAACTGCTTAAGGAACAAATCTGTACTTTGATATAGTAACAAAGCATAACTTTGAAAAATATTCATTTGGAAATTTTAGAGCGTCCAAATTATGCAAGTGAACATTTCTTTTACCATTTTATTTTACATGTAGTGTGAGGTATCGTTTGAAAGGGCCAGTCACAAGAATCTCAAAATATATTTTTCGTAATATTATATCTTCAGAGGTATAGTAAGAAATAGGAAAAAAATTATTTTTCTCTACCTTTTTTCCGAAATTATTAAAAAAAAGATAAGCTTTTAGAAGCTCGCACAAATGTTGTAGGAAAACTATAGCGATTATATGTAGATTTTATCATTATCTAAATATGCTCCATCGTTTATGAAAACAATACTAGATCCTCATAGTGTGAGTTTTTCCTGTACTTGATAAGTTTATTAATTATAATGGTAGTCCTAACGCAACTGAATTTATAAAAATATTCACGATGACATAATTTAACTGCATTTGAATAGATATTTTTGAATTTATTTATTTTGAAATAATTATTTATTACGGATATGTCCTATATACAAATGCAAAAATTATAACAAGTGAGCATGATATTATTATTTATTCAAAACCTTCGTGTGAAATTGTATTACGTGTATTACAACAAAATAGATAAAATATAGTTTCATTAAAAATAGAAGGAAGAAGACAAACTTCCAAATGTTCCAATGATAATTAATATTATTAACTAACCACAAAGGAGGTTTCACTTCTTGTGTAAGTATGTGGGTGACGAAACGTAAGAAGAAATGGAAAATTTGTTTTAAATAATACATCAATTATTTAGCGTTTGCCAATTGTATATTACTTAAGTCTTCCTATCTGCTATGTACAAACAAGCAAAATAAAATAATATTTATTAAGATTTTTCTTACCGAAACATTGACTATCACATAATCGCGATTTTACATGACGCCTATTCGTATATATTTATTGGAGCATTTTTATTCAATACATTTCATGTAAGTAAAACAATCGAAAAAAGAGAGATTTAAATTAATAATAATTAACACATATGAAATTATATTTGAGTAAAAACTAAATAAAAAATAAATTTAATAAATAAATGTACGTACACCCGTTGTAGCCCATTGGTATAATTGGTCAAACCCTGAACTCAAATTATAACTATACAGCTGACACAAAAAGAATGGATTCTTGCACAATACAAACTGAAAGAATACGTCCCTTCTTAATATCTATAAACTTACAGTTCTAGGTAGCAGTGAGTAATGCCATGCTAATGTCAAATGTTATCCAAGCCAACCAAATGTGTCTGCGGTGACTACGGAATCATAACACTCAGTGGTATGCAAATCATGAAGAAATTTCAATGAAATTAGTAGCTTTATTTTGTAAGAGGATTTTGGGAAAAAAAAATTTAAATAACATATATAATACATATTATCAATTGCAAAGTGCGTATTTAAAGGTAATGCAACAATCAAAAAATCATAAAATAATTAACGAATGAACCAGAATTTATCAACATGAATGATAAATATTGCAGAGTTTTGTTATAAATTCAATAACCAAATTTATTTTATAAATTGATTCTGTTTTGAGTAAAACGAATTTGTCACAATACTGAAAGTCTGCCAAACAACTGTTCTTAACTAGTTAAGTTTAAAAACTTGGGAAATTTGCAAGTTATGTAGCATGTAATGTAATTTCGTATGAAAATCTATTTATTTACAAGACTTCAGAAAACGTCCGCAAGAAAAATTTTGGTTGAAACTTTTAAACTTGTTTGGTAAGTGCAATTTGTTGATGTATCTATTTACGTCAAACCGTAGAAAGTTTCTGCATCACGTTGAGCTTCGCGATAATGACGGATTGGAAAATATTTTGATAAATATGAGACATTTATCACGGAAATTGGGCTAATAAAAATTTCCTCGATGCTCAAATATATTTATTTCACTGTATAAAGCTTTGGTTTATACAAGTTTCTTCATTTTAAACTTTTACTTAAATTGTCAAACGTATCATAAATCTTACTTAGAACAAATTATTTTTCAAAATAAAAACTTACCACGTGGAGAAAAAATTCATTAATTCGGATATTGTATATCTTTGGCGTTAATTTTGTGAAAATTCATTATTCAAAATTAAATGAAACTACATGATGTTATATTATTTCTACTTTTAATTTTGTGTAACGATGTGTGTGGATTAATTCATGTAAACGACTGCAAATTGTAACGTGCGGTTTTATAATACTTCTGAAACTATTAACAAACAAAATTCTTTACTTCAATTCACGTAACTAAAATATGTAATAGTTTTAACTGCAGTGATATTGGTTGTATTTTCATGAGACGGTTGTTTTCCTTTCTTTGTAACTGTGCGATAAACTTTATTAACTTATATAATAATAATGTACTTAAAATAGATGTACTCTAACCTCGTCAGTAAATGTACTAATGAGGAATGCGGAAGGACATCTTGAAGTGCGCTGTTTAAACCGTTGGAATTATTTTTTTTTTTAAATGGTCTCTTATAAAGTCTTTGAAAGTATGTGCGTATACTATTAGCACATAATAATTTTCAAGTCTTTTCGTCACTAATTTAGAATGTATTCTAAAGAAAAATCAATAAATAATAGGCATTTTTTCTAAAGAACAAGGCTAAAATATATTGGGATTTTACATAAATTAAAACAATATTTTTAAAACACTTCTGCTCTGCTTACGTTCCGCTATGCCCCACAAGTGAAAATTAAACATAGATTTACATTAATATCAGAACCACAGCATGTAAAATATCTATTAAACTGAAAAAAATAAGGTCAGGTGGCAAAAGAGTAAAACAGTGAGAAAAACGACTTGGAGACGCTGAAAGTTATTCAGTACTTTAAATCCTAATGCCAGAAATAAAAATATCAGCAAGTAAATGAAAGCAAAGGAAAGGGTCAAAGACAACAAGAGAGAGATGCAATGGTGTAGATGGTGGACAGAAGTTTTGTAAATCAGGATTAGAGAAAAACAAGTTGTCTAAGAAGTGATCCTTAATTATTAGATACGGAAGATTAACAGAAATTATTGAGAAAATTCAGTTGCTCAAACTAAAACCTTTCTTTGAAATGAAAAATGAATTTTAAATTGTCTATTAAAAATATCTAATTGGATACTTAATAAGTCATTGCAAAATTTTGATATGAAATAAATACGCTTTATATAATTCTCATACAATTAGATACGTCATGTTGAAAGTTAACACAATAAAACCTATGATGAGTTATGGTCGAGCGCTCCGGTATGAATACAGCATTGGCGATAAATTCTTATGTATTGCAGTAAGTGATATAGGAATTTATTTCGATCCGCTCCTGACTTTTCGTGATTTTTTGGCAGACAAATCAAAAAAGTAATTCAGAAGGATCGCGTACTGCAGATGTGTTTCCTCAATTAACCTATTTATATATGACATCTGTAAGAAGGAAGTTAGAAGCCAGCTCTGTTACCAAGAGTCTACATGAAACTCGATGCAGCCTAATGATTGAACGTGTCCAAAAAGAGTTCTTTCGATATTTGTACATAAAACGATACGGTAACTTCCCTTTTCTATTTCTTATCGAATTTCACTAAGGTATACTGGTTTAACGTAAGTTACAAAACAGAAAGTTTCTTCAATGAAATTTATTTTCCGATTGTTAAATGGAAAGATTTTATGGCTTAATTTATTTAAAAAACTGTTGATCTTTGTACACGATAACTACTTGTGCTCGCTTAGTCATAATTGTTTTGATGTTCTGGCATCTGGAGACCAAATTACATCGAAATTGTGCACTTTTCCACGGTACACAATTGCTTAACCTCGTTATCGTGGTTGTATCGGAGTCTAACGACTTTGTGATGAGTGAGAATAAATTTTTTGAAGTATGGCATCGTTACGTGTGGTAACGTTAATGGATTTATGTAATTGTCCCCTTACAGTAATTGAAATTCAAAGATATTAAATGGTGATTTTTTCGTAATTATATGTAAATGGATAAATAAAAAGTAAAACGTAAAATGAAATTAAATATTTTAATGGGGAAAAGAATAATTTTAATAATAAGAGCATTTAATTAAAATATTTCATTATGTTGCTTCAAATGGGTGATATTGTTTAAATTCGGTAACATATTTAATATTGTATAGTTATTATGTGAGTTAAACTTTTAAGAATTCACTTTCGGTTATAATAAACAAACTTCTAATTCTTACTAATCTGCGTATATTTTGATTCTTGGATTATCCACTTGTTTCACAGGTTGTTAAATTAAAAAAAAATTGTGAATTACCATGTAGATCATGGGTAATCTTTTTCAGTATTGATTTCAAAAGGTAATATTTTTTCAATAAATGCGTTTTGATTAGTTTGTCTAGTTGTATAATAAATTATAGTAACGAAATGCTTTCCAACTTCACCCTCCTCCCCTTCCCAAGCAGGAAGGAAATAATAATCCCTAATACGTGGTCGTCATAGATTCCTCGTTATAGAAATCGTTATGGAGGCTAACTTCACCTTATTTGTTACAGCTTGGGGGGTTTTCTTTTCGTAATGCTAATAAGATAGGTTGATCTAGCTTGGGTAGATTACAATTGAGCAGAATTTAAATAATTTTGTTTAGTTTAATGCGTTAAGTGGTTATTGTTTGTACCATTTGTATCGTAATATTTTATTTCGTATCTGTATTTTACATATTGAAACTGAAAGAAAAAATTTTAACAGATTTGAAAAAAAAGTTCACAGTTAAATCTCTCTTCACTTTGGTGCTTGCGTAAGTTTCATACCCACTGATTTATTCTTAACATTTTAAATGTTATAAATAGAATTTGTACCCTGGTTCTATGGTGATATTATATGTACAAACAAGTTATGTTGAAAATAATGTAAATAAAAGACAAATTTTACTCTTTAAAATTATTTTAAAGCTTTGAAAACATTTTTAATTTTTTTGATGTTATTGTTGCAAAAATATTGAATCGTTGGAAAAACCAAAAGTGCACAACCACTTTTTTTGTTGATATTTTTTAATATTGAATATTTTTGAAAACTCCAGAAAAACTGTGCAGCTCTGTTATCCCTCAACTGACCGGGTGGTTTTTTTGTAACATAACGGGCCGGGCGCGGTCACCGTGACCGCATGTACTTAAAGTATAATATTTTTATGATATTATCCTAATAATAAATAAATAAAAATACTCAGTGTTACTGATAGTGTTTACTTTTAATTAGGAAAGAATAATTAACAAAATATAACTTCTATTAATGCTAAATAAAAAAAAACATTACTCAAACGCCAAAACGAAACAAAATCTCTAAACTTCTGTATAAATTCCTTAAAAAAAAAATCTTAACTAATTTTTGGAAAAAAAATTTGGTTTTGTTGTGTTAAGAGATCATATAATATAGAGAAAATAAAAAATTAACTTAAAAGATATTGTTAATGACAAATTGACAACCGTCAATCATGGTCTTGTTTCGCGACAATCGCGGCACATCTTTTGGCTACATTCGATACATATCGGCTTTCTACAACAAAAACATACATGATAGGTCTTTCGTTTTTTTTTGGATCACAAGTATAGCATGTTTTTCTAGTTTCCAGCTTTTCTTCTACCTCGGGTATAGGTTCTTCTATGTTTAGTACTCTTCTTATAGCTAAGCGAAGCTGTCGAGTCAGTTGTTGATTACTTGCTCGCCTATGTAAATGTGGTTTGACAAGACATAATGCGAGATCTTTCATAAACTGAAGTCTTTTAATCTTATCCTCTCGCACTGAGTTATAAACTATAAATGCATTAGAGCTCGCAATATCCAGCAAACGATAAAAAATTGTCATCGGCCATCTACGAGTACGTCGGGCAGTGCTATAGTTTGAACATCTTTGATCTAATAAGTCAACCCCATATTTAGTCTCATTATAATACATTATTACTGTAGGTTTTTTCTTGACATTATCTACTGCTAAATCGTGATGCATGCTTGATACGAGTATAACCGACCTATTTTTTTTTGGGACATAAGATATTAATGTAAATTCATTTGTGAATCCAAAGAAGGAACTTTCTACTTTACGAGTTTTTGATGGTAACAAATCTTTGGGTATTTCTCTTTGGTTTTTCTTCATTGTGCCAACAAATGTTAGACCTTTTTTCTTCAACTCTTGTACTAACTGTATTGAAGTAAACCAATTATCGGCTGTAATATTACGATTTGAGCCCTCTATTTTTTCTACAAGTCTCAAAACAGATTGGGTCGGTTTTTTTAAGTGTTTGTACTGTTCTGGTAAATCTTTTCCATCAGAATCTTTACCCACATAAATGTAGGCGTTGTGTAAATAACCCGTTTTTGCATCCGTGATACACTGAATTTTCAAGCCATATTTTGCCGGTTTTTTTGGCATATACATTTTAAATTTGCATCTACCGCGAAATGCAACCAGCATCTCATCATTTCTGGCTTTCTTTCATAAATTTCTAGACATATGCCAAATTTTAAGTTCCCAGAATTTCACAGTGCATATACATATTGCACTGTGAAATTCCTATTAGTGGTGACCTTTGAAATAAATTAAGTAATTGCATTTGAAAGTATGTACGGAAACTGAAATGCTCGAACCAGACTCGCGCATAGCCTGTTTTTCAACATGAGAGGTATCAATTTAATTTCTTTTCCAATTTCAAACGCCGAAATTTAATTTTACGTTCTTCTACCTTTTGAACTAGTGTTTTTACTTTCAATATTTCTTTGCTTTGACCGACATAAAAAAAATGGAACTAAAAAAAGTAAAAACCTATTCGTCAAGTACTTTTATTATGACGAAATTATGTAGATAATGAAATGACTAAGCTATTTTTGTCCCTTTACCGACGAAATTTTCGAATCATGTTATCTCTTGTGTACGTAATTTTAATTAGAAAAGAAACAAACATTTACAGCACGTATTATTTTGTTACGTAAGCCGTGACCTGAATTCAAATTTAAATCAACATTGTCAATGGAAATTTTCATTTTGCTTAATGTTCTGTATTTGTCGAAGAAATGATCTAAATATAAAGTTTAAAGTTATTTATACTTAAGTTCTGGCTTAAAGTTTTTAAACTGAAATTTCTTACGGAGTGCCTTTAGCACGAAAACAAATCAGCTTTTGTAAAAAAATATTAATAAGTTCCAATAAATACTTTAGAACTATATGTGGAACTTAATATGGAATATTGAACAAGTCACATCAAATTTGAAGGATTCCTAAGACAAGAATTATATGCACATTGGAATTCTATATGAACAGATATAATTAACAAATGTATGTATGTGTAAATACACATGTGAGTGAGCGTACGTGTGTGTAGATGTGGACATACGTGTGTGTGTGCGAGCGTGCGTGTGTAGAAAATTAAGTTACTTCCATTCAAATTGTGCACTAAGTTAATTTCAGGGATATGATATTTTAAATTAGAAATTGTTTAACTCCCTTTATTTTTCTTGAAAGTTTTCTTTTGGCATTATTTACATATATTTATTGTTATGTCATTTATGGTTTGACCACGTTGTGGGCGGTTAAACGTATATAGTTTAAATAAATATTTTCGTAAATTTTTTCTAAATGTTTATAAATTTTATGTTAGAATTTTAATTATGCCTATAACCATTAAGGGTGAGTTTAACTCGCAAATTGCGGATACTCAGTTCTTTTATGTTTATGATATTGTTAAAAAAAAGAGTACATGGAAATAGTATGGAGAAATATTCTTACTATTAATTAGGGGAAAAATTTATGTAAATGAAAAACATTTTCAAGATTTCTATATTCGGTTTATTGTAAGTTGTAGGCAATAAATAGAATCTTCTCCATATTTTTGTGTGCATTTTGTATACATTGGGTGTGTGCTTTATTTTCGACAAGCGTGTCAGCTTCGACACGCAAAATTATTTTGACGATAGAAGTAATTATAACTTAGATAGTTTTACAAGTAAAAAACTTTTATTATAGTTTTTAGAAAGAGGAAAAATGTAACAAATACATCTTCAAAAAGATACCATTTTTTATATTTCAAGGTTTATTACCAATCAAATTTGTCTTTAAACTTATATGTCTCTCCGTCTGTTGGTCTGTATACACGTATGTACGATTGGGATGTGCTACAGCTAACAATTCTTTATCAATTTTGGTTATCCTGTTTTCATTTAATTGGTTAACTCTCAGAATAGAAACTTTTCACCAGATTTGGCAAGTATTTTAGTATTTCTAATATTTTTTTACCAAACTCCTTTTTTCCAAAGTCCTACTCAGCGACTTTTCTCAGCCTCCGTTTTATGCGAATCTTCTTGCCTTTCATCTTTGTTCCTTATTCTTCTTGGCATCTTTTAATTTTTAACTTTTTCTTACAGTAAATAAATTTACTTTAAATAAATTTACATTAATTATAAAAATATGTTTTGCAATATTTCATTTAAAAATTGCAGATAACGAATTGCTGTAGTAGGTCCAACTGTTGGGGTTTTAGAATACTTATTTAGCTACCACAGGCATTTACAGGTACATATGAGTACGACAAATGAATTTATACCACATACTCAGTATGATATTTTGTGAACTATTCATAGAATATAATCTTCATTTATGCGTGGTCTGACAAATATCTGACCAATTTTGTTTAAATTTTTAAATTATTATTTTTTCCTAAACTGTTTTACAAGACCAGTTCTTTAATATTATTCACGTGTCACAAATAACTAGGAATATGCGATATGTTTCTCGTATTAAAACTGAAAAACTCTTACACATACGTTCTTAAAACAGCTATGACGTGAGAATAATTCACGAGTAATATTAAAGTAACTAAGCTATTTCACAGTCTCAAATGGGTTACATTTCATAAACGCGCACTTGTTTGAGATTGCATTTAAATTAGAAAATACTAAGCAAACACAATTTAAACTTATTTGTTATTTGGCTATATTTATTTATTTTTACCCAAACTCAAGGTAAAAACAAATCTTGGGTTTAGTGTTCCTTTTATTCAATATTCTTCAACCCACGAATAAAATAATTCAAATATATCCTTGGAGGATAATATTAATAATACTAACAGGGTTTTCCCTGTTTCATAAATATTTTCTTTTCACGTTAATTTCCTGTTCAAAACATAGTTAAAAATCTACGAAATACGTTATTTTTGAAAATACAAGCTAGTTTTATTTAGGTTATTAATTATGATATGGGTATAATAGGATGCTCAATATAAACTAAAGCACCGTGACTTTTGAAATAAATTACATATATTAATTGGCTGATCGAATAAATAAAAACATTCAAGTATTTGCGCAACTATTTTTTCGGCAGATTAGTTGTTTTGAGGACGAAGGAAATGCAAATGTATTTTTCCTTCAATCTATATTTATCTCCAACGAATGAGAATTATTTATTTTTTGGAATGATGTCTGATGGATACAAACTTTAGTGATGGCTGAGTATCACTTTAAATTTTTGTAACGCTTGAACAAACATAGAGAATGTATTAGTCCGGCTGTGTAAGTAGCCAAGTGCTAACAAAGTCGCCCCGATTTTAATCAATAATCATAAGTGATACCATCCCTTATTCAGTTATTTCGAGTAAAAAATTATTAATGCTATAAATTAATGAAGACATAATTTTAATCAGTATTAAAAAGAAATACGTCTAAATAACGAGAAAAATAGGGTCGTATTTCAAGATAACTAATTATAATTATAAATAATTAACTAACACGAACCACTACAAAAGTCTCACTTTACCCATGAGATTATCTGTGGAATGTTCACAAATATTTTAACGATAATTTCGGATATAGCTTGGGTCACATTAATTATTGTGACATTTTTCGAATAAAAAAAGCTAATTGTATATCATGAAATTTGTGTTTCAACAAGCTGGCAATTGATGCTCTACATGAAAGGCTTAATTTTTTTTAACTTCCAGTTTTATCCTTCTTAATCAAGAAAAAAAAAAGTTAAAATGTTTTTACTTTCTGCCTCAAATGGATTACAATATCCTATATCTATCTCAAAATGTTTACTTTCAAAGTGAAATAATCTGAAAAAATTATGTCTGTGACAAACGAACGACAATAAAATGATTCCATAAGAATTATACTTTGCCAACTTTGGTAAGAAACACCAAAAATTTAGAAAAACATTTTTTAAAATATTTTGATTGTTAGAATTGTTTAATACAGAAATTGTAACAAGGGATTTATAACTACATACAAAGCTTTATTTAAAATCCATATAAAATGTTAATTCGGCAAAAGATATATATACCATAGAAAATAAATGTTTGCTGGAATTCATCCGGGATAACGCTTGTATTATAGTTGAAATAATAATATAATTTTATATTGTACATGGTATTTGATACCTTTTATATTTATTATGTTGTTTTATGAGTAACAAGCACTTCCCCTGTCGTTCGTGCGAAATTTGTATGAAGTCGTATTTTACAGGTATTTTTCTGTCCCCGTCTCTCAACCCTAACGTCACCGTCTATCTGGCCATGCAGCAATTTATTTTTGCGTTTAAAATATACTGTTTATGTGTGTGCAATATTGTTGCATTTATTCAATGCCAATTTCGAGGCGATTTAATTGAACCATGAATTTTTTAATTAATTTTAATACTTTTTAATCATAAATACAAATCTTTTTTTATCATAAAATATATATTTGCATATAGTATTGTAAACTTTTTTGTAGATGTTATTAAGATACATAATTTGTTCTTATACCATTTAATTTATCTGCAAGGATTTACTTAGAGTAAGCCAAGGAAGCAGTCACTAATACTGTACCTTACAGATTTCAATAGCTTTGAGAATAAAGTTAGCTTATATTCTTACGAAATAAGACAACTTTGTAACGCAGAAATGATTTCAAGTAATAAAAAAATCAACTTACGCATTTTCTTTATAATATTAGTTTAGATATTTAGAAGGCATACACGGCCAATTGAAAATTATGTCAAGCCATCATGAAATGGATCAACTGATATAACAAAAATACTCATTAAACGTATTACTATTTAACTGTTTCTAACAAGTCCATTACTCTTCCTAATTAATCGCAGACACAACTTCCTGTTAAGTATTTACGAGGATAAAATAGTTTTGTCCTCTCTCCCACTCATCCAGCTACCAAATTCCTTGGTTAATCAAGGGTATCTTAATTAGTTGCCCATTTGGGGTTGGACGGAATTAGTTGTATACATACCAAGTCAATTGGACATTCGTGAAAGTTATGAAAAAGCTCTCCTCTTTTAAACAACTTCTAGGGGAGGAAAGTTATTTTTTGAGATAATTATTTGTTTATATTTCTATTTAATACAAAAAGTTAAATTCGAATTTTGCTTCATTTAACGTAATTATAAAGCACCGGATATAACAAACAAAATTAATTGCGCATGCGGGTAATTGTGAAGTTAATATATGCTCATAATTGCAGTATTATCTATACAATATCATCGCGTTTATTAAATTGAATGATATTAGATTGCAACAAAAATTTAATAAATACGATTTTATTAGTTACAGCTGAAAAAACTACATCATGTCGTGACTAATTCTGTATATTTTCCTGAATTCAAGTCGGATTTCTGCCAAAATTCTTTAAACCGAGACAAAGAAAAGATTAATTTCAAGACACGAATCCTAGACTTCGGAGTTCGGAGTCCACTACATTTGAATTAGCGGGGAAATAAAGTTATACTTTTGAATTTTTCACCTAATTTATTTTGGTACTAATTAAGTAAAAATGAGAAATGTCTATTATTACAAATATTTACAAATAATTTAATATCCAAATGCTAAATTTTAAGTTCTTAGCTTAACTAGTAGTGTCTAAATTGCGCAAAAGTATTTTCAGAAACTTTATCAACGATAAACCTGGATTCGAGTTTTGTTATGATTTTATTTTGGATGTAATTAAAAGACAAAATATAGATTTACTCGCTAGAGAATGTACTAGGTACTTGAATTCAGAATAACATTTATATTAAAGTAATAATTTTCTCTCTTAATTAATATTTTTAATTAAGGTAAAAATTTTACTTAAGCTTTTATCGATCAAATGCTTTAAACTTTTTAAGAAAATTTTTTTTATAAACAAAATACTTAAATGTTCATAATGAAAACATTCAGAGTTGAAAAGGTTATTTTAAGTGCGTATTTATTTTTTACATTAATTATTTTTAAAATAAATGCATTTATTTAGAAATGAGTTAACTTATTTCTTCAAGTTAAAGCTTAAAAATAAACTGAATTACGAGTTAATATGAATATCTCTTTACTTTGAGTAAAATAAGCCTCGATTAAATTTTAGCAAAACTATTCCTGCAGACAATTAATTGCTGGAATCATTTCTATTCCTAGTGGGAATCAAGTTTTTTAGATTACCTTAAAAAATTATTATATATTTAAAATGTAATTTTATGACATATTTCTTTAATTTATATCCTTAGTGAAAAAACATAATCATTTATCAACGAATATGTAATGGTAGTCTGAAGAAAATACAGTTGGGAGTACCAGCCACATTTTATACCAACATTTATTCCACAAACACTGAGTTGTGAAATATAAAATGGAAATGAAATATATTGACATTAAAGAAAACATAAAAATTATAAAAACCGATAATTTTGGGCAAATCAAAATGTTACATAAATTTCGTAACCATGAACTTGATGTATTACAAAATTGTTTACCAGTATATCCTTATTAATAATAATAATAAATAATAAAGCCATTTATTTCCTAATAACGTTAATGAGATAGGTACATTGCTGTAGGTAGTTTACAAAAGCTTGATATTAAATCTATTACATAGTAAGTAAGTATATAAACTACTATGAATTAACTATATTACTATCATACTATTTTTTTTTTTATAGGAACCCCTCTCAGGTGAAGGCATTTTCCAACTTTTGCCAATTATCTCTAATTTGAGCTATACGTTGCCATTTTGGGCCAGCAATTTTTTTGAAATCTTCATCCCAGCGTGCGAAAGGTCTCCCTCTGCAGCGTTTTCCTTCAGGACCTGACCAAGAAGTGTTTTTTTTTGTCCATCTGTCGTCTTTGAGCCTCGCGACATGTCCAGCCCACTTCCATTTTAGCTTTTGTGCGTGATTTAGTGCATCTATTGTTTTTGTTCTGGATCTTATGTCAGTGTGGCTTATTTTTTGGAGTTTCCTTATGTTCAACATACTACGCTCCATACTTCTTTGACACGTTACAACTTTATTTTTTATTTTATTTGTAAACCTCTACGTTTGACAAGTTAGGCATGGGATGAGACAAAAGTCCATAACTTTCTTTTTAAAGTTTATAGGTATATCACTTTTAAATAGTTCTCTATAAGTCCAGTATTTTTTCTATGTATTTATAACTCTCCTCTGTACTTCTAGCTCATTGCTATTTTGGCTGAAACTAACTTGTTTTCCAAGGTACACGTATTGGTCAAAGTAATCTAGTGCTTTTTCTTCTAACTTTATGTCTTTTTTAATGTGGTTTGACATAAGTTTGGTTTTGGAAATGTTTATTTCAAGCTCCACTTGCCTGCTATCACAGAGGTCTTCAATCATGCCTTGAAGTTGAGAGCTGGACTCGGAGAAAAGCACCAAGTCGTCTGCAAAACGAAGGTGACTAAGATATTTACCCTTTATATATAAACCCTTTTTACTCATACCTAATTCGCTTAGAACAGTCTCTGGTATGGCAATAAAAATCCTGGGCGAGAGCGGATCGCCTTGACGAACATCTCTTTTAACAGGGAATATGGGTCCAGTGGATTCTAATTTGACTCTACTTGTGCACCTTTGATATATATTTCTTATAACATCTATATATGTCTTCTCTACGATTTGAACTCCCAAAGGTTGCCATATACTGCCGTGAGCGACTGTGTCGAAAGCTTTTTGGTAGTCTATTTATGCGATGTATAGAGGTCTTTGAAATTCCTGGTATTTCTCTATTATTAACTCAAGGGTATGTATATGATCAAAGGTACAGAAACCCTTTCTGAAGCCAGCCTGTTCAACGGGTTGTTTTATTTCTAATGATTGACTTATTCTTTGGTTTAATATTGTAGAGAAGATTTTGTACACAGTTGCTAATAAGCTTATGAGCCTATAATTGCCAATATCGTTAGAATCTCCCTTTTTATACAACAAAATTATGTTAGAGTTTGACCGTTGAGATGGTGTTTCGAGTGATTTTATTATCATGTTAAATAGTTTTGTTAATGGTTCAGTTAGTAGATTATGTGCTATCTTCATGGCATCGTTAGTAATACCGTCAGTGCCTGGACTCTTATCGGGTTTTAATTTCTTAATAGTCTCTTCAACTTCTTTGCACTCTATCGGAGCAATATTTTGAATAGGTCTTGTTTGTAAATTGGACTTAGTACTAGAGGTTTTTGAGGTGTCTTTATTTGTATCGCAAAATTATTTTTCGTAAAAGTTTGTTGCAATATTTATGATATCTTTTCTGCGGTGCTTCGTTTTGTTTGTGTCCGTTAAGCTCTCGATCCATGCTTCATTTGACCTTAATTCTTTGTATCCTTTTTTTAAGCTTCCGCTTTGCTCTAAATGTTTTATAAGGATGTTTTTTCCGTGGTTTTCATAATCTCTTTTTATGTACTTGCTGACTAGTTTATACAAAGCTTTAGGTTAATTTTTCATGGAACGTGTTTTATTACTTCTTTTCTGTAAGTCATACCTTTCGCTTATTAGATTTTTTGTGCGTTCTGTTAAAACATTTTTTGATTCTGTTTTTTGTGGAACCCTTCATGCGTTAAGTAGGCTATATTGGATAATGTTGGTAAACTTGTCGTAATATTCTTGTACTGTACAGTCTGAGGTTGTGTCGTGTAGAGCTGGCAGTTGATAGTTTATTAAGTTTACATATTCTTGTATTTCTTTTTCCGTTTTAGGATTACTGTATTGATTAATACTGTACCTGGCTCTACATTTTATTGGCTTTTCGAGATTGATAGCCGCTCTTAGTGGTATATCCTTATTATCATAACCAAAATTAATTTGAAATGTAAAAAATTAAAGTATTAAACGACACCTTTTTAAAACCCTTTCATAAAGACGTCTCATATGTTAAATGATATAAAATATTTTTTTTGCCACATATTAATTCCCTTTTTCATCTGAAACATATGTACTTCCATAAAAGTATACGTGTAGGTGTAATAGATGGACGGACACACACCCGGACATGATGAAATTATAAGGGTTCCATGTTTGTCTACGAAACAACAAATGTTTTGCTATCAAATCTAAGATTGCAAGGAAATACTAACGGATATTTTAGAGTTTTGTGCTATCTGATATGTTTCATTATTTCTGTCTGGTGTAAAAAGCAATATAATAAAAATACTAAAATAAGAATAAACGGAGAAACTTTAATAGGAGAGTTTGTAGCTTTCAAATACTCGTGTAAGGAATTCGAATAATAATATATAAAT
Source organism: Druceiella hillmani (assembly GCA_039881145.1). Lineage (NCBI taxonomy): Eukaryota > Metazoa > Arthropoda > Insecta > Lepidoptera > Hepialidae > Druceiella > Druceiella hillmani. Next base: position 10,830,506 of record JAYKKI010000078.1, on the reverse strand, counting down.
AAAGAGGAACAATGTTTAATCTGTAGCCTTCCGTTTATGTGTAGTTTCGACCAAACTTTCAAAGTGATTATTATCTAATATAATGAAAACAACACAACTATACACATTCAATTCCATCTAAATCCTCGTATCTAAAATTATTCCTTGTTATCTGTGTCATAAAAACAGCAGCTACCCCTTAACACTCCTCTAACGAGCGTGCTAGCGAGGAACGTAGCATTACAAACACAATCTCCAATGATGATCGTATTCGTTGCAATTTATCTCCATTATGGGAGGGCGAAGGAAATCACGTTATCGGCTATATTGCGATAAAAGGGTATCGCATTCTGTATGCTCGGCAAACTAAATTTAAAAACAAAAACTGTACAATAATCAAACGACTGTACTGAAAATTGCAATATTCGAATTAGGTATCATATTGTTTTTAGTGTTTTCTTACTTATTTTTGCGACATAAATACGAGTCCTTTGAAAGTCTATAATACTGAAGCAGTTTTATTCATTATAATAAACCCATATTTACGATAATGATGTTTCTGAATTATGAACATCAACCTGGAATCATATAGGCGTATTTTAACACTGTTGATTATGCATTTTAATGGCGTTAGTTTGGTTGTTAGTATTTTATATTACAAATGGTTTTTAAAAATAGGTATAAGGAATGTCAATCTTATCTGTACTGTATATTCAAATCAATTGTTACTGAAAGGCTAAATTGAAAAAAACTATGAGCCTGCCCACATGAAAATTCGTAAAAAAAATAAATGGTATCCTCATTTTTATTGTCCCGCCCTCGATCAGATGTGTAGAGAAATTTGACATTAAAAACATAGTCAATGGGACCAATAAACATCTTTAAAAGAACAACCGACACAAAAACGTCTTGAACACTGAAGTGTGATGCCAATGAAAACAATATCTGAATTTTCTGAAGAATTTACCTAACCATTGGTAAAAGTATGAATAATTTATTACAGGACTTATGACTTCCAGTCGTAATTTCATGTTCAGAAATTCAAAAGTATATCAGGCCAAAAAAGAATCCATCTCCCCTTACGACTGATAAGTATTTTTCAGCCCATGTTATTAAAGATGCACTCGAAAAATGAAGGATATTTATTAAAGTGGTCCCTTCCATTCATCATCGTCTTCATATTCATTTCGTTTGTAAATTTATGCAGTTTCACGTGGGTAAATGCAAGCCTCGTCAAATAAAAAGTGATTTAATTACTTAATAAATTTTACATTATATTGTATGGATTCTAGTAAAGTTGATAATTGCAGAATTTATGTCGTTAAAGGATATACTTACTTCATTCCTGTGTTAATAAATAATTTTTGTCTATTTTTAATAACAATTTTTGTAATAGCTTACCTATTTAAATGTTACATAACACTCTCACAATCAAACAATTAGATGATTTTGTGCATCAAAGTGAATAAATTTAAAGCGTGTTTCAGTAAAAAAATATAATTTGTTTTCTTTGGAACCTCAAATTTTATAGTGATTATATTTGAAAGGGTTGAGGAATGTTACATAGTAGTATCCTTAATATTATCAACTCAGTTTGTTGCGCAAAATCACGTGTATGAATATTAGAGTATAGCATCTAACCTTGAATATAACGTTGTTCGACGAAAATATATTAAGAATTTAGTTTTCCATTTTCAGGGTTCTGTATCTCAAATGGAACATTGGAACCTCTTCTTATTAAGAAGTAGGAGTAGAAATAAATGTTTAGTTTCTCTTAATGTGTGGGATTATTATCAGAAAGTTCTCTTAAATAAAACTTAGGTTCGGTTAATCTGTCATAAGAACGCAAAGTATAGCATACAGAACTCACTTGTATGGTTTTGTAAATAAAGAAATGTAAGAAAATTTTAAATATAAAAACATTTAAAACTACAAAGAGTAGAGGGAAGGGGCATTTTTCGAATTTATAACCATTATTTATATACGCGTTAACTTTATGTTTAACTTTACTTATCGAAATAAAAGAGGCCTAATTATATTTCACGATTTTAAAGCATTTTGATAGAAATTACATACCTGACTGATTTAATTATTTCGCTTTGACAGCTATTTGCCATATTTAGACTGACTTTCTGAATTTGTGTTGGGAATTTTAAAAACATGTAATACGCCAATAAGTCTATGGCTAAATAAATCCATAAACGTAAATAAAATCGGTTCGGTCACGAAAAAAAATTTGAGTATGCATCAACTTTATTTTTAATTAAAAATACAATTTTTATTTGTTTTAAATTTTGGCTATTTAGTATCAAACTTAGGTTATACTGGCCTTGGAGTTATATCAGATTACTTGTTATTTTCTCTATAACCTTTTTAATTTTTGTGATCTGGGCTAGACCTTCATAGATTAATTGGCCATAAACTTTTACCTGACAATACACTTCTCTGTATTCGCGATCCAGTATAAATATTGTATTTACATAATATATTTTTTAATTTTTTCAAAAAAGCTTTTTAAATATGCAATTTAAAATTATGGATAAAGTGTTTTTTATTTCCAATCGCAAGCTATTTAAAATGATACTCCACACGATATATAAAAGAAAAAAAATTAAAATCTTCATTTACCTCCTCTTCAAATGTTGTACGAATATTTTAAAAAAAGTTAGTGGCATGAAATATGTGAGTTATTACGATATATTACTTATAATAAGATATATTATTTTGAGTTTCTACGTTACATGGTTTCTGAGGAATCGGTTTTGAATATAGAAAAATGTTTAGCCTACAATAGCTTTCGTGGGCATATAAACATGGGAATTATTTTAAAAATTATGACATCTAGAATTATCACTACAGTTTTCGTACAATTTTTACACGAATTTCTAGAAACCCTTGCATTTTGCAAAATTTTAGACTGAGCAAGTTTAAAAATAATGGGACAACACATTTTTTTATTCTTAAAAACGACACTGTACTATGTAACCTCCTCCCCTTTCAGAAAACACTGCTCTATATACGGAATTTAAAAAATATGAATACTCTATCCGCTCTCCCTAAAATATCTTAATTAATATTTTTGGATTTATTTCCATATGTGCAGATTAATAGTTTCTATTATTATGCCGAATATGAAGGTTCTACGTCACACTAGTTCTGAGAAAACGACTGTAACGAACATACGAACAGACACTTGAGTCATTGAGGCCTAAATTCGTCGTTACAATATTCCTACAATCATTGCATAGTCTTATAAAAACTCTGTTTTTTTCATAATTGTTTGTTGAGTAGTTTCAGAAATCAGGAGGAAGTTACATATTTTTTGCGCATATTTCAAAAGATACACTATTAAAAAAGATAACAAAAATACTAGCTACTAAAAATATTTTAAATTTTTTACAAGTTTTTGACCCCTTCAGCCTCCTACTATTACATTCAATTGTAAGATATTTAGATATGTGCGGATTAATATACTTTATTACTATAATGTTTTATTTTATATCCAAACGCACGGCAGTGAGCAGGAAAATTTTGCGGAAGCCATCATTAGCCTGCCCTTCACCAATTATTTCGAGATAATTTTAATCACCCTTCAAGTTATTTCTACTAAGATATATAACATTCAAATTACATGATGGTAATAATCACCTAAAGGTAACGTGTAATTTAAACGAATACTGAGCAAAAAACTGTCACAAGAACTTAAATTTGAGAGTAAATTTAAATACCTTAATTTTTTCATGCAGAATTATTACTGTAATAATCTAATAATACCACATAACGAGTACCCCTAAAAAAATTATTACAATTTGGCACTGATTAAGGTGTCAATTCTTTTTTTTATTTGACGTTATTTTCTTATAATTATGTACGCTTCATTTTTCTTATATTTGACACATGATAACTTATAACAACAATTAAATTTTTTTTAATCTAATTATTTTTAAATGTCCACGCGGTAAATACTTTTGCATTGAATTACAATTCAGAAAAAGGTAATCGTATTTCTAAAGACAAGTCACTGTAATTATTTATAAAGGACGGTTACTCAATCCTTTTACATAACGTTATATAAGAAATATGTTGTATGAAATACTTAAGGGATTAGCAACAAATTTCAAGACTTATCTTTTACATTCGTTACTTTCTCATAAATGATAAATATCACCTGTATTAGGACGATATAGCATTATTTGCAATTGAAATCTTTTTAAACATTTCTTGCTTGTTTAATTCTTCGATGGCCAGTTTTGTCAATATCAATGTATTTTTCCTTTCATTTATTAATAATACCTCCTCTAATTTCCTTAAAAAAATAAAGTGTAATCGTCTTTGGTATTGGTAGTAGATTCCCTAGCGACATGTTAGGACACTAACATATGACAAATAACCAAAGTTTACAATTTTAAAATTTTTTACGCTATTAAAATATTGTTCGCCTTCACGAAGAGGTCCGATAGCATTTCCGATTGCTTTTTAGATCTCGTGTCCCAAACTCGTTATATAATTTGTTCAAATTATTTAAAAAAAAAAAGGACAATTACTACGTAATAGCATTTATAGTTGTGATTACAAAATGTTATTCTTAAATTCCACATCATAGTTTTAACGTACTAATATAAAGTATATTAAAAAAAATCGACAGACCAATGATCCACCTATCCCAGCCTCTGTGTAACATATGCTATGAATTCGTCTCACGTACAGGCCATTAATTCCAGGTGACAGCCTGGAATTAGTGGAAAATATTAAAAATTGGGCCGAGAATTCAAGCCCAAAAATATTTGAAGGATTTTCAACGTTGTTAAATAAAACTAAATCATTCTAAAATTTTATAATCGCTTGCAACTGATTTATTCTCCGGGCGTCGGTTTAGGATAAACTAAGCGCGTATTTTCTGCCCGATTCATCGTAAATAAGAAAATAAATATGGAAAATATATTAAACACAAGTGACAAGTTTAATTTTACTAGGAAGACTTATTAAACTGTTAACGTACTGTTAGTATTTAGTATTGCCAGGATGTAATTTGTGCCATCATAAAGTGTTAAAATATTTGTTTACGTTGGCGGTTTTTCGTGTCTTATTGTTTATAATTTTTCGTATAATATTTTAAAAATGAAATTGTGATTAACATGCGGTACTAAATAATTCACATTTGAACGTACTTCACTACTTGATAGATAGTAGAAATATTAGTTTAGTTTACTTAGTGGAAATACTTTCAATTATAACGTGCGTGCATACGTAGTATGAGAGCGCTTTTACGAACTTGAAATGTACGTAAAAACCCTCTCACATTAACTCGAGCGAAGTCGCGAGTAAGAGATGGTCATGGTACAGAGAAAGGAAAAATGAGATGGTTTAATCAAGTCAATATGATCATGGCAAAAAAAATATCATAAACTAAGGAGTTAATTCATTATTACTACTTACATTGTGTAGATGGAAAATGGTGTTAAATTATAGGTAACGACGGAAGTAGACTATTAGCAATTGAGTTTCCGTTCCTAAATTTCGTTACTATCATTATTTAGAAGCAAATTTACTTTGCTTTAAAAGCTAAATTTTATTCACTTGTATTTACTTGAAAATTCACGGATAATTTATTTTGGAATCCATATTTTTCTTTCAAAATACTTATTTTCTAGTTTACTCTCGTTATATTAATGTGCTTATATTAATGTGCTCTCGTTATATAATGTGTAATTATATTTTGTCCGAATAATTCAGAATGGAGCTCGAAGGCTTTCACGGATTTTACGAAGTCGAGGCCAGGGGAATTTGTTGAACTTATAAAGTAAATTTAGAATTTATTCTGTTATGTCATCATTTTAAGCATTTTGTGGTCGTTTAGGTATTAAAAGGAATTACGTATTTGGTTTTTCAGTTTCCTAATTCCCAATTTCTAAAATTATTGGATTGTTTTATTTTAATAATTTTTTATTATATAAAACGTAAAAAAAAATAGAACATTTAAAATATTTTTATCGAATTGAGATTATAAAATATATTAACATAACTGAAATATCTGTCTAAAATAATCTAAATATCCTTGAAATTAAATCGTGCTTGTGTATTGCAAAATGATTTGAGTAAATTAGCTGTATTGAGGGAAAACCCCAAAATTAAAGTATTTTGTTGTTAAATTCTTCATAATATTGTTTACTAATTATTCGTAAGTATTTCATAATTTTTGTAATTATGTTAAATTCACAAAAGCTAAAGTTTTATAGGAGACTTTGTAAGTACTTAAATGAAAACCTGTTAAGTTTAACTTCAGAAACAGGGTTGGTAATTACGTTATTGGCTTCACCACTATTGTCATAGGTTGAAATTAGTAATCGGCGTTAATTTGAACATATTTTAATATCATATTTTTAATGATGAAATGTTTAAGTATTTTTATCTGCAGCTAAATTGGTCACCATTTTTAAATTTATATATATATATATATATATATATATATATATATATATATATACAAAACAACACACATACATACACATGGGTGTGTATGTATGTGTGTTGCCTCGAAGCGATCTCCAAACATTAAACCTTAAAAAAAAGTAGATATAGTACTACATCACCTGTTTTCATTTAGTTGCCTATCCAGTGGAGTGAGCATTTAACCTGTAAATTATCCGTGAACAAAACATCTTTATTTCAAGTCAAATTCTAAGGATTTAAGAGTTTGCCAATGTAATTTTATTTTGACTTAAAATTTTAGCCTTAAAATTGTGGGTGCATATCTTAATCTTTCAAAACTGAAGGTTTTCTTGTCTTGCTTTCAGGCGAATTGCACTTGCGAGCTGATTGGCTACATCAATGTACTTTTTAATTCGATTGTATTCTGGCCCTATTTTGGGTTTCAAAATTGGTCTGTATTTAGTGTAAATCTGCATCTGGCGATAATGACATGTTGATATAACTAGCACGTGTCTTTGGCCCTTTCATTTCAATATAGTAATGAGACCGTTGTGCATGGCAGTAACTTCACCTATCTTGTCCGTTGCACTGACTGCTTCTGTCGGAAGATATGGTCTATTTTTACGAACTGTTCCGCAAAAATCTGTTTTATTTTCCTTTACATATCTGTCCACTGCTGTAATAAATATTCGTTACTAATAACCTGTTCTAGAGCCAATGTAACGACCGCTTAGTCAGGTTTGTCAAGACTTTTAATTGTTTGATCTTCTCCTGAATATACCTTGTAACTCAAAGTGTAACCTAATATGTAACCTTAATACATTAGGTTACACCTAACATATAACCGTAAATATACCTTGTAACTCAAAACCAGTGTCAATGCCCCATTTATATATTTTTATTCCGTGTTTACTACTTTTCTGAGGATTAAATGTACGGGTATTTAATTCCTCCCTTAACCAGACAGTAGATTCATTTACAGCAATAATTATCCTAGAGTAAATATTTTTCGTGAGTTCCCGATAACTTTATCTATTAATGGATGCATTTTGTAGAGTCTTCCTTTATATTCACTGGTACTGCCAGAACTTCTCAGAATGAAAGAAAATCTGTCATATAGCATTGAAAACTAGTGAAGAAAATTTGGAAAAAAGATAGATAAGTTGTTTTTTTTAAATAAATTTTTTTAGCGGAAAAATCAACTAGTCCCGTAAATAAACAAATACCGAGAAAACTCGAAATACTAAACTCTAAAATGATGAAAAAAAGTCACTGCTAACGAAACTTTTGCATTTCGTTAGCAGTGACATTTTTTCATCGTTGTACGCAAGAAGTTGGTTTCAACGTAGGTAGTAGTAGTAATAGTGTGGGCATAAGGTATGTTTGATAAATCATAAAATAATCACCTTTTCATCTATTATCGAAGAAAATTTATTCTCAGAGTCAGTGTTGCCTGTCATAAGTTGATTTTCTCTCTTTTCCTGGCCATAACCTTAACCGAAGGTAATATGTACTACGCGATATAACGTAATTAATGATTCAAATGAGTTTTGGTTCCTGATTTCACTCAATATTTTTCGGATTTTCCGCAAACACTCCACCCATGTTCTTTCTTGATAACTGACAATTAATCAACATCCAACGATCCCTATTTCCTCTCTTCGAATCTAGAATCATTGCAAGTATTCTATGATTTTATCTTTGAGCAGAGGAGGGTTTATGGTAACGTACCATTTTGACACAATTTGATAAAGGATGCAAACGTAGTTTTAGGTGACGAGATGAACCAGTCAAATATCTTATTTGACTGGTTTCTAGACGAACCACGAGATTAGACACTATAGGGAAGCCCTTATGAATCGGAAACACGAAATTTTCGTACTTTCGTATAACTTTACTTTATATTTTTTAACAACAAAACACAAATAACTTGGCCAGACTCGCACAGAATATTTTACATCGTTTGTATAAATATTTTTTTACATAACTGAGTTAGATTTTTCAACAGAATTGTGAGCTTCGAACATAATTAAACATTATTTTTTGCATTATATTATGTACCACCCATTTACAGGTATATTTATATTCATAATATAGCCCCCTTTGTTAATGGACGTTTCTCGTACTGTGGCTAATAATAGTTACCGACCTGTGATTAGTTGATTAGAGGCTATATTTATATACGTCAACTTATAGTTTAAGTTTCTGCAAGGCAATTTACCTTATTAGGTTTTACTAAGTTGATTCCGACTAACTTTAAGTCCCTCTTTCTTTCCTTTAGGAGTTGAGTTTAAAAATTTCTCCTTAATTGCTGCCTAAATAAAAAGAAGGAACGTCCCTCCAAATTAACTAAACTGTTAAAAAATTTTACTCTATTGCAAATTTTGAATACCCGCTTTGATAATATAATAATAATATTTCATATTTAACCTTGGTGGTTGATTGGAAGAGTTTGCTCATTTAGGAATCGACCCGAGTGTATATTAAATACATTATTTTTCAATTAAAGTGCGAAATAACTTAACACAAAAATGCAATCAATATGATTAAGTTATACATATTTTTCTCATTATTTTATCTTATTAAATAGGCGCATTATAAGATATTAAAAATAACATTTTGAACACCACAAATATGTGTGAAAACTACGGGTTAAAATTATAATTATAATAAGTAAATTGAGTTTATAGAGACAATAATAACAGATAATTTACATGAAATTAAAATTTCAGGTCATCCCCATACGCAATATCTGACAAGTCAGGCCTTCAATTCGATTTATTATTGATACGTATACACTGCTTGCTAGGACGGATAGTGTTTTTAATGTCCACTGTTCTTCTTCCCGTAAATACCCGAGCCGTTGTAAGCGCACCTTAATAACTGATAGCTAACTCAGGCTTATGAGTCAGCGAAATTACACTTAAACGAAGAGCTTTATAGGGCTCTCAGGACTTAGTTGTTCTTTGCTCGACGAGGCTTTCTCGCGGCTTTTTTTGGGAGAACTAATCCAAACTGTAATTGGACATAGTCAAGATTTGTAAGTTCAGTTGTATTTGTTCCACTATGTTACCAACAATTAACTTGCTTGTGGAGAAATACATAACATTCATGAGGAATGGGCGGATATGCATAAATTATTTAGTTTAATTTAGAATTAGTTATGTAAATCCTCGATAAATTATCAGCGTATGCAATGCGCCTGTAATTATATATCTGTATGATACATATTTCAGCAGTCGATGTGTGTAAATCATAACGCGCAATGAGTATATAAAGCATATAAAATGCTATAAATTTTACTTTTTTTTAAGTATTGAAAAAGGACTTAAAAAAATTATAAGTTGTGTCATATTTGGAACACACCATCGATTTTCGTTTCGAAAATTGTGCGGAAAAGTTTATAAGGCTTTCTCAAGAGCTTATTACTATTTATAGCTGCCCCCTCCCCACCCCTCTCCACTCCATTCCATTCTTTCCTCACCCATGTCAATACTTAAAATATTTGTTAATTTAAAAATTTATAATTTATATATCTAATATTTACTAAGATCATTTTGCTTTCTTTACATTACTGTGTTGTTACGGAATCGTGTTATAAATGTATTTTAGGAGCTAATATAAAAAAAAATGTAAAACAATGTTGTTTAATTAAATACTCTTAGAGTACTTGTAGAAAGTTTAGTGTTAGTATTACGATATATCATCTTTTCTCCATATAAAATTTTAATCCCTGTTTCAGTCCTTCATTAGTTGGAAAATGTCTCCTTACTTGTTATACATACGAATACTCTCCAAAATGACAGAGCCGTTTAAATATATTATTCCACTAGAAACTTTGAAACCCCATTTCGTCCCCACGTTATACCTCTTGGACACTTGGGAAAATTTCCCCTCGTTAAATTACCCCTTGGGAAGGTTTCCAAAAAATTTAAACATTTGATTAATTATTTATTTTTTGGGTATATTGAGGAAGCTTCGACTTAATCGGACTGTCTAACATTTTTTCTTCGTACGAAGCTTTCCACCATTTTAGGGGTTGAATTTTTATATCTACCTTCTAAATGGCTGCTTAGATTATATAAGGATTGTTTCCTTATAATTAGTAAATATTTTATTTTCCATTTTATATTAATATCACAATCTAATAATTTTTCTTCAAACAAACTTTAATCCCTATTCGCCATTATTGGAATTGAATTTTTCGAAATCCGGTATTAGTCGATACCTACATTTTATTAGGGAAATTCTCTATAAATTTCACTTTTATAGGACTGACGGGCAAGGCTGTGCCTCAATTTAAAATTCAGCTAGTCGCTCATACAAAAATTAAGTGCAAAAATGAAATTCATCCATTATAATGAATAAAACCATTATCGTCAAAGTGACTCTATCTGAGTTATAAGTTATGTAAGTACATCTCACCTGAATAAATTCTCAACTTTATATTATCTACATTATTATACCGAGAATAAAGGAATTTCTACTCAGACTAAAATTCGACGAACAAATTTAAGAAAAAAATTAAGTTTAAGTATAGATAAAAAATTATGTTGAATAAATGTATCAGTTACCGTAGAAAATCGCAGAAATTATATGATTCCGCTCTTTCGAATTAAAAAAAAATTAACCAATTGTTAAAAATTAAGAAAAGTTAATTAATTAGATAAAATTTAAAAATTTAACAATATTTCCATCTTTTTATAATTCACGAATGCTAACCAATATTCTACAATGCTGTTTCGTCGCATCGTATACGCCCTTACACATTTGTATGCGGTATTGAGCTGTATCATGACACTCAGTATTTGCCTTCGTAACATTTAAAATTTCCAAGAATGACAAGTTTTGTATGATTTGAAATTAATAGCAATATTTTAATTTAACAGTAATATCTTTGTTTTTTCACTGATTGTCCAGTAATATTGTTGTACATTTATCAAGTATAATTAACTAAATAAATCAGTATATAAAGCCCTTTAGTCAAGAAAAAATCAATGTTGATTTCATAATAATGTTGAGTTGCTGATCTCATTTTTATATCTATTTATCTATATTTAATATTTTAGCAGTGACCGCTATTCTTGGCCATGATCTGCCATTGTCAGTCCATCACTTGGGACCTTACCCGGTCTGCTTCTCTGATTAATTTTTTTTTTCTTCTATCTTCTCTTTTGTCTCTATACTTCTTTTAGCCTCCAATTTCAGTCTTTGTGTAAATCACTTGATAATCAGTATATTAAGACGTGAAAACTTTGTATCCGATTTGGCATAGTTAATTAAGAATGACATTTTTATTTTTCAGATGTCTATTCCAGATCCGTCTAATTCAATAAATTGGCAAAATATAATGAGTGCAGATTTATTTTTAGAAGAAAATATGGGTTTATACTAAAAATTTACATGTAGGTTTATAGATTGGATATAGATTTCTATTGTAGAATAACTCACTACGAGAACTTCATCATAGATGTAAAACGAAACAGAAAATTTTAATTTATTAAAGTAAAATTAGTCACAAGAAATTATAGCTTGATTAGGATACGTTAGGTTATTAAATTTTATACCTATTGGAAATTAGGGATCCTGTTGACTACTTCTATCAAAAGATCGAAAATTTAAGAACAAACACTCTCTGAAGATAAATAAATTCGGGATGACAGAATAATTTCGAATGAAAACTGAGTAATTAAATAACTAAATGAAAAATTGTTTCTAATGGACCCGCACGAGTGGCATTTGTATAGAAAATATTTTGTCATGTCCACTTGTTCGTCCATCCTTTCGCTTGTCACAGCCCCACCATTTGTACGGTTTCAGTTTCTATGTGTTTATATTTTAGAAGCAGGTACTTTAATTGGGGATTTTATTTAAAATGCGCCAAAACATTTTTACAAAATAATTTCTCTTTCGTGTACATTATGACCTTTTCAAATTATACATTCTGCAAGTCAATTAATAGTGAATAACAGAATTTTGTGGTGCTTTGCTTAAATTGTAACGCGGAAAAAATGCATTGCCACATCAAATAATTCATATAAGTCAATTTTGAATTGAATTTCCTAGAGCTTATTATACAAAACTTAATCCTTATAAAATTAAATTTTTTCTCAATTTATATACGGTAGAATTTAACCTACGTTATTAAATATTGTTTTATCTTAATTAAAATTTAACCCTTTGATACCACAGTTTTCTAACAAATAGTTTAAAAGCTATGGAAGTGTTTTTAGGTTAACGAAATTATAAGCGGGTTTTTATATTTGGTACATGTCAACGTGTGAAAAATCTTTGCATTCCGTGCAAAGATTTAAAACACTTGCTTAAAATACGTGCGAATATTGTTGATATTTTTATCATTATTCTTCTTCCCAACGTTTTCAATAGCAAATCAAATAACAACAGCCACTTTCAATTTTTCCATACATTCATTCCATATTTTATTGCTAAAATGTTGAAACTAATAAATTTTTATAATAATATTCTGTAGCAAATCATAAAATAAATTCAGCACGTGCGAGTGATTCCGCATACATTGAATGTGGTGCTGGAAATGAAAGCACCTAACTAATTCGGGAAAAAGATAAAAATAAATACTTAACTTTATAAATTAAATTCCGTAATTTCGTCGATGTGCTTTTTTTCTAGAATAGTTACTCTTCGGTATTTGACAGATAAAGCGATCTGTTTCCGAATTACTTTTTCCTGGAATTTCATTGTTTGAAATTTCTAAAATAAAACTTAAATATTTGTTTGCAACTGTTGCTAATAGAGTTGAGCGTACCTCTTCGTTTTTTTTGTTAAAATTACTATTTTTGAAAGTAGTTTTATAAAATTATGTACCTTTGGCAGAAAAAATTAAATTTAAAAAATAACTAAGCTTAACAAGAAATATATTTTTATTAAAAGTACATTCGATATTTTGTTTCTGAAACTAACATCCTTACATTCTGCACACGTCACTGGTATGTGCTTTATTATTTATAGTAGGCCAGCCTCGAGTTTTAACTATGATAATTATTGAAGTGATCAATTTTATACATAGCTTTTCCGAAAGAGGAGATCTTTATTTAAACAATTTTATCATTCTAATTTTTTTTAATATTTTTTAGGATTCACAATTAAATGAAACTACGTGATGTAGTATTATTTCTACTATCTTTAATTTCTTTACCACGACCTAGGTTTCGTTGTACTACAACATCTTCAGGTGGGATATTAGCAAAGATCTTTGCTATGGTATATGTCTATCTCTTACGATGGTATATGTCTATCTCTTATGGATAACCCACAATAGCATTTTTTGTCATTTACGTTTTACGAGAAATAATGTCTTATTTTCGAAGCAATTTTAAGCAATACAGCATTAATCCTTATCCAATTAAGTACCTTAAATACATTTTTGATTTAATATAGATCAATATGGCCGTGTACAGCATGTAATTTAAATGAACATTTTTGAAGATATTACAGATTTAAAATGCAGGGGCATAGCGGTTGCGGGGTTACCGGCCGGTAGGCGGCGCGCCGCGTGCCTATAAATAGCGCGTCGGAGGCCGCGCTTCGCCTATAGCACTTTGAATTTAGCGGACGCGTTTCGGACGCGTTTATTATCGGAGCTCTCTAGCGAGGAAATAACTAACTAAGCTACTTAATAAAAATGTGCTTTTCAGCGCGACAACGTATCCGTACTTATGAGTACGTTACGATAAATAACCATAATTTATGGATTGAAATTTTCTATTAAGATCTTGGTTAAAATTTAGAGTTAGATCAATTTAGTATTAGGGAAATTATTTTCAAAAATCGTAATTTAAGGCGAGGTAAGTTCAGAAAAAGAACTTTATAGAATAGGTATCTTTTGTTGTTGATGATTGTTGATTATCTTTTGTTTTTAGTCGAACGAATAGCAAATTATTTTTATGATTGTTGATTATCTTTTGTTTCTAAATGGTAAGTATTTAGATATTTTTTACCGCGGCACATACTAATAATATGGCAATTTGTGTATAATCATACATATAGAACTGAGTAAATTTTGTACAGAAATTATAAAGTCATGTCTGGAAGACGTCGTCGTTCGAACATAGGTCGTAGTACAGTGAGTGCCAAAAGAGTACGTTCAGTAAGAGATGAAAAATCGTTAACGGAACGTGAGGCTCGCCTCAGTCAGCTTCCGGATAGATATAGAGCTGAGAGAGAGAGAGAATGTTCAATAGAGCGTGAGGTTCGCCGCAGCCGGGATCGAGTAAGACATACGGTTCAGAGAGACAGAGAATCGTCTGTAGGGCGTGAGGCTCGCCAGGATAGGGACAGACATTGAATACAGAGAGCCAGATAATCATCAGCACGAGTAACTAATTCATGGGTGAATAAAGACAATTCTGCCATGAATTACGATCCTTCGATTTCTTACAATGACGATCGTATAGTATCAATAGGTACTATGTCAGTAGTATGTGAACATTGTTTGGCATTGAAATTCAAGGACGAATCGAAAAGCATGTGTTGCTTACAAGGAAAAGTCAAATTAGAAGAAATTCACCACTTCACTCTCTTCTTACGGGTGATCATCAGAAATCCAAACAATTCATGCTCAATATACGCCTTTATAATAACGCATTTCAAATGACCTGTTTTAAGAGTAAGCAAGTCGTTGAGCGTGGGTTCATGCCTACATTTAAAATTCAAGGGCAAGTGTACCACTTAGCTGGGAGCTTGCTACCACTTCGACCCGATGATCACAAATTTCTGCAAATATATTTTATTGCAAATCCAGATACACAAGCATCTACGCGGTGTTCAAGTGTTGCACAGCCAATTGATAGAGATTTGATTAGATCTCTCCAAGATATGTTACATTCTCATAATTGCTACATACAGTCTTTCAAAACTGCGATTGAGAGTGTTCCAGCAGATACTCCTGACTTTAATGTCGTAATTTATGCAAATAAAGTTCCTGTTGGAGAACACAGAGGACGATACAATGCGTCTTCCACGAGTGAAGTAGCAGTGGTGATAGCTGGACAGCAATTGGACAAAAGAGATATTGTATTGGATAGTCGTGATGATAATTTGCAAAAAAATTCAAAGTTACACAGATCTTATAACAGCATAATATCCTTTGGTGCTATGCCGTGGAGAAAATGGTTATGCCATTAATGCTTCTCAAGTCGACCCAATCAGTGGTACACCTCTGCGTAAAACGTGTCATGTATGAACTACTATTGCCACCGTATAATGACAAGACGTAACAATTTCAACACTTTGCTTAGATATGGAATGTTAACAAACCAATACTTGGTCGATCAATATGCAAAAATCGAATTTGAGAGATTGGCCTACATCCGTAATAATGAAACTAAATTGAGAGCCGAAAATTACTTTCATCTTCAGGATGCTTTACAGACAAATGAACACAACAATGGCATTGGGCAGTTGGTTATACTACCTTCTTTATTCACAGGTAAACCTCGATATTTACATGAAAAATCACAAGACGCCATGACTCACGACAGATATTACGGCAAACCTGATTTATTTATAACTGCAACATGTAATCCAAATTGGCCGGAAATCAAAGAAAATATTAACACCAATTGAACTCCACAAGACAATTACGATATAGTTAACAGGTTCTTCCATTTAAAAGTACAGAAACTCCTGCACCTCATTAACAAGTCTCATATATTCGGTCCGCCGCGCTCTCATTTGTACACAATATAATGGCAGAAACGTGGCTTGCCACATGTACACCTGTTGGTGTGGTTAGTGAACCAAATTAGACCAAACCAAATTGACAGCGTTATTTCAGCTGAATTACCGGATAAAGATGAAGATCCTGTCCTGTACGAAATCGTAAAGAAACATATGGTACACGCCCTTACGGGACTTTAAACCCGAATTCTCCATGTGTGCAAGATTCTAAATGCAGCAAAAAATTTCCGAAGTCGTTCCAAACGCAAACAAGTACTAGCGATGACGGATATCCCAAATATCGTCGACGATCGCCAGAACAGGGTGGGCAAAGTGCCACCGTCCGAAACCATGATATTGATAACCTATGGATCGTTCCCTATAATTCGCTCCTTTTGAAAATGTATGATGCTTACATCAACGTAGAGTTGTGCAATTCAATAAAGTCAATCCAATATATTACTAAGTACATTAATAAAGGCAGTGATCAAGCCACTTTCAACATACAGGCGCCAAATGAAGTGGAAAAATATCAGTCTGGACGTTACATCTGCAGCTCTGAAGCTGTATGGAGAATTTTATCATTCGAAGTGCACGACCACGATCCCACAATTGTCCAACTTGCAGTTCATTTAGAAAATGGTAAAAGAGTATATTTCACTGAGAACAATATACAAGAAGTTGTTAATAACCCGCTGTATACAACATTGACTGCATTCAAGTTATGTACTCAAGATGATTTCGCGAAAACACTGACATATGACAGGGTTCCAAGTTACTATATATGGAACCAGAGTTCTAAAACTTTTCAACGGCGAAAACAAGGTACTGCGGTTGATGGTTTCCCCGGAGTAAAAAAACGGATGCTCTTGGCAGAGTCTACGTGATTCATCCCAACAACAGCGAATGCTTTTATCTGAGAATGTTACTGCATATTGTAAAAGGCCCGACATCCTTTGCACACCTAAGAACTGTACAAGGTGTTGTTTATAATACTTATCAAGCAGCATGCAAAGCTATGGGGCTCTTGGAAGACGATTCTTACTGGGAAAACACATTATCAGAAGCAGCTATTTGTAGTTCAGCTACACCATTAAGATATTTATTTGCCATCATAGTAGCGTTTTGTCAAATAACTGATTCTGTTAATATATGGAATAAATTTCAGGAAAATATGGCCAGTGATATTCTGATTCGGCGACGGCGAGAGTTAAACTCAGATGATGTACAATGTGATCAAAACATATTTGATGAAGCATTATTTGAATTGAACAAAGTAGTGCAATTACTTTCGGGTTAATCGATCAAGGATTTTGGGCTGCCGATGCCAGCTAATAATACTAACTCAGATTTAACCCACAGTGCCGAATACATAAGAGAAACATCATACGATCAAACGAGACTTTTACAAAATATAGTTCAAGATGAGCCACGATTAAACATCGATCAGAAAAAAGTATTCACTGCATTACTATCAACAATTGATAACAATGAAGGGAAAATGTATTTCTTGATGCCCCAGGAGGTACAGGAAAAACATTTTTAATCAATCTGCTTTTAAAAAAAGTGAGATCTACCGGAAAAATTGCGTTAGCTGTTGCGTCATCCGGCATTGCCGCTACGCTTTTGGAAGGACGCCGAACCGCATACTCTACATTCAAGCTCGCGCTGAAAATCGCCACCGATGATAATAACAGCGTTTGTAGTGTTTCTAAACAGAACAATACAGGAAAATTGATGCGTGACTGCTCATTAATAGTCTGGGACAAAGCTACCATGTCAAACAAGACGTCTGTGGAAGCACTGGATAGGACAATGCGCGATTTGCGCAACAAAAATTCACCTACGGGTGGATGTACAATTCTGTTCTCAAGCGATTTTCGTGAAATCCTACCAGTTGTGACTCGAGGAACACGTGCTGACGAAATAAATGCTTCCCTAAAAAGACCCAACCTTTGGCCACATATCAATAAATTAGAACTTAAAACTAATATGAGGGTTTTGTCATCTTCACGTGAGAACAGGCTATTTCCAGAGATGCTGCTAAAAGTTGGCAATGGAGAGTTAACACAAAGTGAGGGAAGGATTAACCTAGAAAACCTTTGTGTTTTGATAGACAACATCCAAGAGTTAGTCAACAATGTCTATCCTGACATTGATAACATAAGTTGTAAGACAATATCTTGGTTTGAAGAAAGAGCGATTCTGTCACCAACTAACGAACAAGTAGATAAAGTAAATAACTTGATTCTTTCAAAGATTGATGTGCCGACGAAAATATACTACTCGGTCGATACTGTTCTCGATTTAGAAGAAGCTGTTCATTTTCCTACAAAATTTCTAAATTCTTTGAACCCGTCTGGACTCCCTCCTCACAAAATGGTGTTGAAAGTCAGGTTGTCCTGTTATTTTATTAAAAAACCTGAATCCACCTAAACTTTGCAATGGCACGCGTTTGCTGGTAAAATCACTGAAAACTTTCATAATAGAGTGCAAAATACTCACAGGATGTGGTTCCGGAGAAGATGTATTGATTCCCCAAATCCCTCTGATACCATCGGATTTACCGTTCCAATTTAAACGTTTACAGTTTCCGGTAAAGACATCTTTTGCAATGACCATTAATAATTCGCAGGGTCAAACCTTCAACGTTGCAGGATTAGATTTGAGGGTTGACTGTTTTTCACATGGTCAACTATATGTCGCTCTTTCAAGAGTAACCTCTAAAGAAAACATGTTTGTATTGTCTAATGACAAGAAAGCTGTGAACGTTGTATATATATTATAAAGCTTAAGAGTTTGTTTGTTTTCTTGAACGCGCTAATCTTAGGAACTACTGGTCCGATTTCAAAGATTCTTTCAGTGTTAAATAGCCCATTTATCGAGGAAAGGTTATAGGCTATATGTTCCTACGGGAACGGTAACCGTTCCCGAAGTTCCGTTCGGCGAAGCCGCCACCGGACTGCTAGTTACGTATATTGTCGAATATGGCAGGATAATTTAAAAAAATATTCGTCTTTTTATTATCATGTTTGCAACATTTTTAAATAATTGTTTATTTGTGAGTATTTTACTGTAGTTTATTATTATGTTTGCAACATTTTTAAATAATTGTTTATTTGTGAGTACTTAAATAATTGTTTGTGAGTGAGATATTTTAATTGAAGTAAATTATTTCAATGTTAAATTGGGATTTCTTTTAATATATTTATGTACTTTTACGTTCATATTTTAAAACACATTGAGGAACTTACAACGATTTGTCGCAAAAATATGTATGAATTTTTTAATATTGTTTAAATTTTATTTGCCAATTTACGGTATTCAATGTATATGTCGATTATTGTAAAATACGTAGAAAAGTAATTACTCGTGTATATTAATCGTGTTCATTAAAAGCTAACGCGTAAATTTATGCTGAAAATCGTTTACAAACATTTTAATCAATATACAGGAAGAGCAAGAGATACGAAGAGAGCAATCCAGAAAGTGAATTATGTCACAATTTAGTTTTATTTCTTTGGATTAAATTTTGAATCATCGTTATGTACACCAAATTTCTCCTATCAGTAATTAAATCAAGGTCTGTCACCTTAATAAATCGGTATTAAATGTTTTGCCGCCACCTCCTGCCTAACTTAACCAATCCACTCGAATCACGTAACACGTCATTTTATATCTTTAATCTGATAGCGAGTTACGAGCATCTCGCCCTATGTCTACGTCGAGCCAGGAAAGTCCAGTTTCTTTCTCAAGATATAAAATGATAAACAATATATAAAAGTGTTTATTCATTCCGACCAATCAGTGCGTACGTACAATCACAGCGAAATAATTTAATAATTTTGTTTCCTCTTTACTAAAAACTCTAAATGTCTTCATAACTTTTAAATTATTACTACTAACTATACTAACTACTTATGGAAAACTACGTTGTGCCAGAGTAATTACCTTTATATAATTTGGGGAAGATCACTATAAAATTTATTTTGACAAAAATTAAGCCAGCCTTACACAACAAACTCTAGGAAATTGAGTTGAAAAATGAAAATTTTTTAAAGAGCGAAACGTATAACATGCATTATGTGCAATATATAGTGTCTTGGATTTCATCACAGAATTTTTATGAAGGAAAATATTGCCGTACATTGTTCTCGTATATCTCTAAATATTTAAGAACGCACACCTTGAATCCTCTTCTATGAATGCGTTTTTCCAACCTCATAGACATTCATTGGTACAGGTCACACAATATCCACAATTTATGCATTAACATTTTTCTCATAAATTAATATGTTTACTAAAAAGGATTGAGACAAAATTAGTTGATTATTTACTTAGAAAACTTAGCTGCTTACCCAACGTTCGACACAACACGATCTTTATAAATCAGTTACTCCGAATATACGTACATCCCGAGCCTACATTCTCACTGGAACGAACTTATTTTAACCTTGTACAACTTTTTTCATGTATAAACGTAAATTTTGTTATTGTGAAACATTATATTTTCCACGAAACCCACATTATGTAGGTAAATAAATGGCATTATCACCTGATATTCGTAAAACAACTTTTATATTGCAGCATTTTTTCCGAATATGGTACTAAACTCTTTAGTATTTAATAGTAAATAACTCAAATATGGACATGAAACAAATGGCATAGTTATAAGGATATAAACCTCCAACTTATTTCCAGAAAACCCAAAAATGTTTGTTGATGCATGAATAAATTCGAAAAGTTAAAAATAACAGCCCACGTAATGCGTATATCCTAACGTATATTATTATTAAAGACCCAATCTTCGGATCTAGTCCCAACTTAACATACCATTGAGATTCAAAGTAATTTAAAAGATATTTACTTACGTTAACAAAACCTTGTTCTTATATTCGCATGAAACACGTGTGCTTACGAGTTTTTTTTCCCCGCAAAGAACGAATAATGGTATAGGCTTTATTTTTCCTTTTGACTTACAAACAGCTAACCTCTTTGTATGTGCTAGCATGAAAAATTGATCTTTACTACAAAGAGATAACCTCTCCGTTATATACTAGTATGAAAAATTCGAGTATTTTTCAATACATATTATTTCATTTGGCTGTTTGAAAATGAAACATCTTGGCTGTTTGAAAATAAAACCTAACAAGAATAAGTTTTAAGTCCATAGACAATTAAATGTATTTTTAAATAAAACCCATAGAAATAAGTTTGGTGGTAAATAAGAAGTTACTCGTGAACGAAGTATTTTCATTAAATTTTCCTCTATTCTATTAAATATCCAAAACACCTTGATGATGTTAACAACATCAAATTTTTAATATTGCAAAGAATAGCCAGATATTTTTTTACAAAAAGGAAATAATTTTATAAGACTTATTTAATGGCCACTTTTTGTTAACACACTTTACTCGTGTCGGATCAATATTGTGTTTATATCGCTTTTGATTAAATATTGAAGAATTATTTTTCAGAGTTCGCAGTAAAGCTGGGTTACGATTAATAAACCCCTATACGAATACTTTTCTTATACAAAATAAATTGAGACAAGCTGTAAATTTGCTTAAAAACGCTATTTCTCGCAGCAAGATTATAATATTCATCTTCAGTTATATTATTTAATGGCTATTATGAAATGACTGTCAGTTTTTGTTTTCTTTTTAGACATTTAAGTTTTCCCTTTCTGCTTTTAGACATTTATTGTCATACGAAATTTGCAACTTGCATAATTTTTCATACAAAAATGTAACTTGCGCTATTTATTTATCGGAAAACTGTTCTTTTCGCATTTTCACGTATTTCTTTTATAACGTTCATATTAGTTAGATAATATCAATTTTAATGGCTTTGGTGATCAACCACATATAAATATTGGCTAGTAACCAATTTCTGCTATCGATTGCTAATTCAAATGGAGTATATTTTCTGGGTATCATTAAATAAATAATATCCGTCTTTATAATTTTTGAATTATAAGCTTTAGAATACTATTTCCGTTTTCATATCTGGTTAATAAAATGAATGTAATGTTAAAAAAAATTCATCTGTCTCTCTGTCTGTCTGTAAAAAAGTACGGTTTGGTTTAGAATTTGAAGTACACTGTTTAAAATTTGTTAGGCGCCGAGTGGCGT
Organism: Druceiella hillmani; assembly: GCA_039881145.1. NCBI lineage: Eukaryota > Metazoa > Arthropoda > Insecta > Lepidoptera > Hepialidae > Druceiella > Druceiella hillmani. The sequence continues at coordinate 10,808,268 of JAYKKI010000078.1, read as the reverse complement.
GCAAATTTTATGTGCATGTCTACACATGCATCTATGTACCCACGTACATACAGATGTGCGTTCGAACTCGCATAAATACACAAAAGCGTACACGCTCTCATACGCACTCGGCACTTAGCGCATACACACTCGAACAAATATAGCCAGTCCTCTATTTTTTTATCTATTGTCTTCTGTTTGCCTGATAAATTGAGTGCGTGTATTTTCATAGATTAAAAATTATTCAGCAAATTTAAATAATTTTCAATTTTTTTTATTTCTACATGTTTCTGAAAAAATGAAATGTTTGAATTGCAATAGGTAAAACATGAGAACATAAACTTTTTACCAACAGTCACATGTGGCCAACCACTGATTTACCTTTCTTGTCATATGGTATACATGAGAAAAATTAAGGGACAAATTTTCTTTAGATGTATGTGTATTTGCGTGTGTGAAACATGCACGTAATCATACACGAACGTGTATGATTACGTGCATGTTTCATGATACTCTTAAAAGTTTATGAGCAACTAAATGTGCACGGAACCCTTATAGTGCGAGTTTTTCTCGCACTTTAAAGGTTTTTGGAAGTCGAAAAAACCTCTGCAATTATTTCAAGATAAGCAAATAACTAAAAACCTTAAAAGAGTTGGTTTGAAGGTATTTCCAGGAATGCAGACCAATCAGTATTTTAGGTGCTGCTTTACAAGTAACGATATTGTGATCGTGCAATAAGAGGCGGCTGTCCATAATCACACCGAAGTCCCGCAATTTGGAAACACGCGTTAGGCAAGCTCCAATTTAACAGGATAATGTATGACAAGTGTGACCTGCTAATTTATGTATATTATTTGTTAAATTGACGTTGCCCTTGAATGCAATTCTACACTATGTACATGTATATTTAATGAAAATAATTTAGTTTAATTTTAAGCATTCCACAGATGGAGAGAAAATTTTACCGAAATCACAGTTGTAATACATTTTGTTAAGCACAATTCCAATGAAAAGATTATTCAAGCAAATGAGCAAATTTAGTTGAAATACTGCCACATACAAGAGTATAATTAAGCGTGCCAATATGTCATCGTGTCCCGAGAGAGCCATTAGAAGAACAATGTGTGCTTGAAATAAAGCCGCTTCCATTTATAAAAGTCACAAAAACGTATGTAATTGCGGAAATAAATTCTTCACGAGCGTACTGTTGGAGAGATGTAGCGGTTCTTGTGAACCTTATGAGATAACAATGGATAATATTGCAGGAAGTAAAGTTCAAAACGGCAAAAAGCTTGCTGAATAGGTTGAGCTGTAAAAAGTCGTAATTTTAAAGTCAAAAAGTCGCCTGTTTGTCGCAATTTAATTTAAAAAAATGTCATCCATAGATAGCCCGGTACCATTAGCCTTTTCATATAAAGATAAAGTTATATTGATACTTCGCGACAATTAATTTTTTATTAATTATTTTACGTCAATTTAGTATTAAAAGAAAAGATGCAATCTACTATTAGGAATATGTCGAAATGTATCCGGATTAGCCGTCAAAAATAAATTTTACGCCATTTTGAATCCTGATCTTAAATGGATATTCTATAGATGAACTTAATTTTGTGTCAAGACTTCCTCGCTGTTTCACATATCGTCCATATTATTTAATTTTCGGCATACCCTTCGTTAAACAGTAAATATATTTAGCGAGCCAATTGTTGATTATGAAATGATAAACTTGAAAGGATGTAAATTATCTTTATTTGAAATATTTACCAATTAAAAATAATTATAACATTATTTTTCTTATATTTCTCTTCTATAACCAATATTATTCGCTTAAAATTTATTATAAATATTACACATGCGATTCTCAGTTCCGTCCGCGAGAGATATTGATCTTTGAGTAATAGAATCCTAGCGCAAAGAGTAGTAAGACACTATGTATTATGTACGCGTATACACGGTAAGGTCACGAAGGATCTTATGGGCAGCTAACCAGCTGATAAGCTTAGATAAGGTTTCCGTCATTATAAACTAAAGTAGCATTTTAAGAATTTGTTGCCGAAACCCTTCTTGCAAAATATCAAAAGAGAAAGAAGGCGGCAATCAATTTTCAAAATGTTACCTTAGTTTATTCATATGCTTCTTAACGAAGGTGATAATTAGGAATTGGTCAGCGACCTCAATTCTGATGCATTAATTTTGCATCACAAATGAGGTCGCTGACCTCATACTACCAATTGTGATAATGGACGTAATTTTGTTGAGGCAAATAACGAATTGAATAAAAAACTTTAAGTCCTCTAGTTCAGCCATAATTACTTTCCCTTTAGAAGAAAACAATAATTTTTGAAAATATAATGTATTATAGGCGTATGTTTTAAAATATAAAGTATTACAGGCGTATGTTTTAAAATATAAGAAGCAAAATAATTCAGCCATTAACAATGAAGACGAAACAAAAATTATAATAAAATTTATAGACATGATACAAAACAAAAAATACATTATTTTCTTGAGCCAAGTAACCAATGGCGTTGAATTAATGTGAAGTCTCTTTGGAAAGAGAATTTTATATCATAAATGCACATAAAGTTTTTATTAGTTTCCGAAAAATTCACACCAATTGTAAAGAAAAAGAGGATATGTTGGAAAAAATCTGTTATGATTACATAATAAACATTTTAAGTAACGCAATAAATATTTTTAATTAATTTTTCTAACCATCAACAAACTTTTGTTACTCGATAAAACACAGATAAGTACAGTTACTTTAATCGTCGGCGTAAACGATGTAAATTAAGGGTGCGATGACATTTGACATTTCTATAGACTACAAATATTTTCATTGTTTACTTTCATTAAGAAATATATGTTATTACATAATTTTTTTTATTTGATTCAAAAGTAGGTCACAAAAATCTTGTTGAAATTTAAGAGCTTGTTATGCATCCTTCACTAGAATAAAAATAATATAGCAAGAAATATAGATATATATATATATATATATATATATATATATACATACATATACGTATATGTATACATATATATATATATATATATATATATATACATACATATACGTATATGTATACATATATATATATATATATAGCAATATACGAAAAGCTAGATTTACCCTAATATTTAAGCTAAAAATAGCATACATCAATGTTAATCAGCAACGAAACGTGGTAATGAAATGAGATTAAACTCCTAATTTCCCCCCCATGCAATTAAATATGTTAAAAACGTGTACCTCATATTTGAAATAAATAAATGTTTTCAATAATGAGATGACGCAAATGAAGTAACATATGATATATATTTAATTGGGATGCGGTAAATAATTTGATACTCAATACAATAACCAACTGCATTAAATCTACGATCACTAACTCACTATTCGACAATAATAGAATGGATTATCTATGTACAAGAGTTTTATTGGTATTACTATAGATTATATATTTCAATGGCGGTTACTTCGTATCTCAGTATTGGCAAATGAACATAGTTCCACTGTATAAGTCGTTCAGAAAATAAGGGCTCTTATAAATGTATAAACAGAAAGACTGAATTAGTGCAGCCACAATCATTCGCGATCATTCCACCGCATCAAACTAATACGTAAAAATTAGGGCATAATTTTTGTACTGTGCAATATAATTTGACATTTATTTATAGTTTTATATTATTTTTATGTTACATATAAAATTAAAACTGACGTTCAAAAAGAGAACGCAATACTTGTGTTTCCAATAAAATAAAACAAAGACATTACGTTTAAAATGTTAATCAAATGTCTAGATTAAATTATGAAAGGATTTATTTATTTTATCATTGGAATGAAACAAGCAACAAATTTTAAATGATATTAAGTATTTATTAATCAAACAATAGCATTATATTAAATTGAGAAAGTTTATCTATAAAAACCGATCATAAAACATAACTGCAAGTAGCATCCACGAGCGAATAACAATGAAAAAGAAAAGAAAATCAAGTTAAGCACGTACGAAAGTTAAGTTGCTTTATAAGTAAGACATTTATTTTGTGCTTTTTGACGACCATTTTTAGAACACTGGTAACTCGATTGTTTAATATAACGTTATTGCATTTAAATTAGACGTTCTTTAATTAATAACGGGTTTAATTAAAAAAAAACCTGCTTTTATAATTTTTACTGGAATTTTGATATTAGCGACAGATAGCGAACGTGAATTTTTTCGCCATTATGTAGTAAGTATCTATAATGATCATGACGATCAATTAAAAGATTTCTCACACTAACAGCTCACTTTGTCGAGTTTGTGCATTAAGCTTAACTGCACTTGAAATCTATTTTCATTAACTTCACATATTTAATTTATATTTAACTACTATCTGGTGATAATAAACTGTGGTAATAAACTATTTTGGTGGAGTTTTAAAGATTAGGTTTTCAAGACGACTTATACACCGATTCATCTCGAAAATTCTGCCTCAAACTAATAAATGTCTACATTGAAACTTGGACAAAAGCAATAAAATGGTTTATGTCATATTTTTATTCAAAATTAAAGTTCTGATTAACTATATGCGTATATTTTTAAAATGAATGCCAAGATGTGAAGGCAAATTTTACTGAAAATGGAAAATATAACCTTATCAATTATGGTGTCATTCAGACTAGTGTTGAGAATATAAAGCAGGTAGAAGCAATAATTTCTGTTTACAGTTGAAAAACGTTTTAAATTGTAATCTTCTCCTTAGTAGTGATATTACACAATTTTAAAAAATATTTTTTTTATTCCTGCAAAGTAAACAGTGATTGAAACAAGTAAGCTCAACCAATATGTGCGCTTTACGGTGACATCGAGGTAATGTTTTTATTGGAGAAAAGTAATTTCCATTATTTATACGTGATTTTCTTCCTTACTTACAAGTGTGTGTTATAATTTGTTGAGTTATTAATTTGTGAAATATTTTTGTTTGGAAACGTCTTTAAAACCGATGCCGATCGTATTTAAACAACAGTCGAAATATTTTCAAATTTCAATAAATTGGGTAAAATAGACATAGTGCCGCCATCTTGTTCTAAGGAAGAGTGAAATTTATATCCATTGCTAATCCGGTGTACGTAGCGGCCCGACGTCACAAACTGTCCACGTGCGAATTGAACTTACATTTTTCGACCGATATATTTTTCATTTGTAAGAGGTAATTGTATTGTAATAATTTTAGAACTACATGTATCCTCTTTCTCTCACCACTACTCTGTATTCTATAAACATAATTTTTAAACTAAATATTATACAACAACACACGATTGACATTTTCACAAAAATATCCGCGGCAGTATCCAGCACTACACTCATTTTTTCTAAAAGAAAGCACGCCAATAATTTCTTATTCGGTACCTATTCAGTACCTATTCGGTACCGGAAATATTTTATTAGTATATAAGGCATTAAGCGTTAATAAGAAATTGTAAAAATTAATTATAATTCGATTTTACACGACTAATATTGATAAGTTTGTAGAGATTCATAAGATTATAGAGATTGATAAGATTGTAGAAATCTTTACAAATTGCCCACGTTCATATAACGAAAACTAGGTCGTGGCAAAGAATTTGAATAAAGTAGAAATAATATTACATCATGCAGTTCATTTAATTGGGAAAAATCCTAGTACATAAGGTTTTTTATAATTTATTATAAATAAATATACAGTTTTTTGGTGATATTTTGATTAGATAAAATATATTTCATTTAATCTTGGTTCTAATGAAATGACCTAAGAATAAATCCATAACCGCAAAAGTGGATAAAATGAGATTAGTATTAAAATAATAATGGAGATGGACCTTGATCGGTTAAAATTATGAATTTATAGCAAAACTAAAGAAGCAAAGTAATTTAGGTTATTCTGATATGTCACACGTTCATACATGGACAAAATATAGTTTTAAAACTTCATTTTTTTAAATAATTTTGCTGGAACACTTTATTGAATATATCAGCAAATATTCACTTGTTTATAAATTACATCTATATTACTTTACCTTATCCTTTTTACGGCCGATACAGCTATAAAAATGTACAGAAGCTCAAGAAATAATACAATAACTTGAAAGCTCCGTCGGTGTTTCAGAGTTTTTTTTTATTTCCTCATAAAAAAGTCAACAACTGAATTAGAGCTCGCTCATGTTATTTCACGTGCACATGACATCTACGATAATATAAACACTTTAAACGTGATCCACGCTACGAGTCATAACATTTTTATGAATGAACGTTGTAAAAATACTTTTTATGATACTGGATAAAAGCCTTTTTTCGATAACCTAGTTTCAGCCTTCAATTCATTGCACGGAAATGTCAGTTCACATTGAATATACTACATATTTAATGTGAACTGACGTCTCCGTGCAATGAATTGAAGGATGAAAACTTAATATATCTTTATCAGCAGAAAAAATTAAAGACTGTAAAATATAAGTAGAACAAGCACTAAGAGGGTTCGGTATACATTTTTATATTTAAACATATTTAAAATACATAGTGTTTCTACCAAATCATTTGCAAATATTAATTTTATTCAATATGTAAATATATTACTTTAATATAATAACTGGAGATTTTATTCAATATGGATTAGCAAAGATTGATTACAAATCTTTGCTAATATCCCACCAGAAGATGTTGTAATACAACGAAACCTAGGTCGTGGTAAAGAACTTAAAGAAAGTAGAAATAATACTACATCACGTAGTTTCATTTAATTGTGAATAATGAAAATTTGTTCGCACTAAGTCTTTAAAATATATTTATTTTCGTTTCTGAAAGTTTATTTTGTTGTGTTTCCCTGATCACATGAAACTTTTTATCTAAAAAGACTAGACAACATTACATGTAACATTACATACTATGTAACATTATGTATTACCACTTATTTGGTATATTTACTATAAAAGTGCTGCATTAGTACTCAGTCCATGGAAATCAGGGTAAAGAAGTGTTTAAGGCCAAAATCATAGTGAACAGACACGATGTACGTTGGAATCTGTAAGTATGTATAATTGTGTGTACACATATATGTATGTACGAGTATATATGCTCTCCGTGCGTTTTCAAAGTTATTTTCTTGAACTTATTTTCTTTCATTGTGCTTAACCATATGCACACAATGATAGTTTCCAGAAACAGAAACCACTTATTATTCAGAATTTATATAAAGACATCCTTATCTTTATGCGTAACATTGTCTTTCATCCTATGTTCTATAAAAACTTAAGAAAATATTATTAAATTTTGTTTATATAAATTTTACTCCCTTGTTTTACTATATAGGTAGGTGTACAAACTAATATCAAATCAAGTCCTGAACCTGAAAGAAAATTCTTCTGTGCAACTAAATGGAAAAAAATATCAACGAAAATTAAGTTTTCAGCAATGGTCCTTCTGTCATTAGAGAACTAGAATGTTTAGTAATGTGGTTTTATTAATTGTAAACTTATCAGTATGAATTTAAAATTTAGAGTTTTTTTCGACTATATATGTTCATAAAGTTTAAATGTGCTACATACAGACAGACGAATAGATTAAATGTCTATACTTGTACGCAACGTTGAAAACCGCCTTTATGGTTTATTTGAAAATTTTGTCCATTTAAATATAAACCGGTTATATATATTAACCTACCCTGCTACAATTATCCACTTCAGTTGAAATCATTATTGAATTATCATAAATTTAAAAATTCTTAGTTTATTTTTAACTGCACACATTTATGGGTTTCATCCTTCAAACATATTAAGGGCGATTTTCTTCTAGAGATTCCTATTAGAAAACATGTAACGTTCGCATTTATAACAGAGTTAAAGTTCTTCCTGGAAAATAAATGATATCAAGAGTTTTTTTCAACAAGTTACATTATTTTACAAGCAACGTTCGCCAGCAAGTACCGCTTAAACTCCTCTCGTTAGAATAAACTCTTGAATGACGAGTGATTCCCATTTTTATGGCGAGAAATATTTCTTAGCCTTTATGTCAAAAGTCAAGTATTTTTTGTGATTCGTTACTTAACAATTTATTATTTTTTATACGCTTAATTTTATAAAAAAATATAAATATAATATTAACATATATGATTAAAACATTTATCATATTTAACCTAAGAATTTAATTGTTTTTCTTTTAAACCAGTTTTTCACTTGGATAATTTCTTAAAAAAGAAAAGGATCAGCAGTTTTGATAATATAAATATAAATATGAAAATAAAAAGAAAGGAATATTTTTTTAAATACCATCTTCCCGTTAAATGAATTGATAATAAAACTTAGTGTTTAAATTATTTCTATCGCTACGTTGTTGCATAAGATTTTTTTTTGTTTTATTTCCTTGCTGATGTGTATGAAGTCTATGGTTGACTCGGAAGAACACTATTCAGAGTAAACCAAAAATTTAACAAAGTATTCACTAAATATGAAGAAATCATAAAGCAAAAAATCTAGACGACCAATTGAAAAAAGTTTTAAAATTGTTGGCTTTTTAACATATTTTTTCATAGACCCAAGTTTAAGTTATTTTATTTGATAGTTACTGGTAAATCTATTAAGTATTTGGATTAATGGCTAATAATAAAAAATGAGTTAGTCTTGGAGATAAAATATGTAAATTCACTATTGAAATATTTTATTAATTATGTGTTATTCTAAGATGTATTTTGGAAAATATATGGAAAAATAAATTCATAAAAATTTTAACATTTATAAATAATTTAATGAAAATTCTATATATTCACTCTATCATTTGTATATTATCGCTGCATAAGAATAATTAGGTTTTAATGATAATGAGATACAAAGTGTGCAAAATTTGCAGGCGTAGAAATTTCAATATAAGAATTTCTCTAATTAGTAACATTTTAAAATTTGTTTTACCATCGAATTATAAAAGATAGTTACTCGATACAGTTACTTTGTTTCTCTAGTTAGCTGTTTGCTTTATTGAACGTAATAAGCCCAAAAACGTTAACTATGTTATATAATATATGTTATATATGTTAATAGAGTATATTAATATAATATATGTTATATATGTTAATAGAGTATATAAGCGGTACAATCTGCATTTTTGTTTCATCTTTATATGTCAAAATCTTATGTAGAAAATGAAACATCTCCAATGATGGACAGCGGCGCTTTGCAGGAATCGGGTGAGTGAGCGCAAATCGACCCGCGCGGGATTTAAACAAAACTAATCGATTATATCCAATATAACAACATAAAGAAACACATTAAAACCCTTCACTTACGTGCCAACATTTTATGTAGACGAAATCGCTAAGTACCGCCTACCTATTATTAAATGTCACTAAAACAAACCGTAATGGAAAAAAACACTAAACTAAAATTATAATTTACGATTCGTGTTGTTAAACTCATTACTTATATCACCTTATGGAATAAGGTAAACATGAACAAAAAAAAGGTAAACATGAAACAACAAAAAATGTATTATTATAATCATAGGTAACTGGTCATGATACGCAAACATTCACTTTAACCGCGACCGAAAAACGCAACACTCAGTCACCGACCATTGACGAACTTTTCCGGACGTAACCGAAGACACTCCCGCCGTATCTCGAACCGGACAACCTTGAACGCAACTGACTGACGCGTTCCTGTGTCACATTACAAGCGAAAGCGAATAGATTAAAGATCCACTTAGAGCGAGCACCGATAGTGTGTGTGTAGAACAAATATTTAAAAACAAGATTTTTCCAAGTGAGTAATTCACTGCAACTTAATTCTTAATAATTTGATAGCACGACCATTTTTTTTATAATATGGCTGTGTAGTAACTGAATTTTCTGACACTCTCGGTATAGAGAAAATTACATTTTATGATTCTTGACAGAGAATAAAAAACACACAGAAAACATATATTCTGTAAACTGTGTTATAATATAACTACGTACTTAAAAAGGAAAAAAATGCGATAATTATATCCGATCGTAATATTGATTTATAATCATTTTGTGTTGCACGGTATTATAATTCAAGCTATTGACGAACGTTTACCCTTATAAGCGAACAAGCTTCGTAAACAGAGAGCGCGTTCGTACGTTAGTCCGAAGGGACCCGAACACGGTTGACCAGCGCGACGTTCTAGCGTTAAACATTACGCTTACAATCGCCGTTTCTTTAGTATTCGTGTGACATACTCGACGCTTATACGTCACTTATAGATCGTGTTGTGTGGACATATTTTCTTTAAGTATGCTTACATTTATTGTTTTGAAATATAATATTAGGAATGTGTTATATCCACATTTATTTAATTGTGTAAGTTCTATCAATAAAGCGAAAGACTGCGTAATTTAACAAAGATTCAAGCAACGCTGTGTTCAACGTTAATGTGAGTTATGTAAGTGTTGTGCAAATGTCGAAAGCTGCTATCGATATGCGGATAGATTTAAAATATAATGAAAGCAATTTTATCTTGTTAATGTTATATTATACGTATAATTACACTGATATGTTTATAAATTATTGTTATGATATAAATATATTTTTTTATAATCAACCTAAACAAATTATATAATATTATTGTCTTAAATTCAGTATAAATAGTTTTTGAATGAACTTTTTATCGATAAATGATTACGTAGAGATAATTTCACACAATTTAATCCTTATAGTTTTGTCATATGTTAAGTACTGGGTAGGTCCGGCTTTGAACTGGTACAACTTAGTGTAGACATAGACTGTGTTTGAAATATGTATTGTACACCGCTTGCAGGTGTTTCTCCACGCACCAGCATGAATAGATTATGTTTAGATGTTACATGTGACAGATAATAACATTCAACGACGTTAAGGTCTAAACTAGCAAAGTTGAATGTTTGAACCTGTGCTTTTTTGACGATCATGGAGGAAATATGTTTTAACTCGAGCTGCCCTAATGGGAACTGTACGTTAGCGAAATCGTCTTTAGGGACACTTCAGACAACGGCGAGTAATGGAATGTTTATCATGGATATTATGTAATATGCTGACATGCCGTCGTTGACTTTGTTGCAGAACTTTTTAGAAAGAATAATATTGCAATACATTGCATCTATATATCTGAAACGGTTTAACCACGTATGTCCAGACAACTTCCCGACGAATTTTTTTCCTACTCCATCGATGTTCATCATGAAAGACTTTGCAATTTTCATAAAATAATGACAAGTTATACATTTAAATCTGTTTTAATGAATTTATCTACTCCTCAAAACAGTAACAAAATCTAGTTAGTAATTACTGAGAAAATTGCCTTCATACAGACAGGCTGACGCGGCGAGAAACTCTGTTATATAATACGTATTAATTGTAAACTCACATACTATAGAAATATCAACTTACTTTTATATTTTATTCCGGTTTAGATCATGAGGAAGAAGTTGACAAGGTTCACAGAGGCGCAAGAGCAGATGCTGATTGAGATGGTGAAGAGCAATGCTGTGCTCTACAATGCAGATTGGAAAGATCACAAAAATGTCTCCATTAAGGACGCAATATGCAAGCATATAAGGTAAGGAAGCTAGGTTCTATATTTTGCACCATAATTTATGATGAAATTATTGGAATTTTTTTCTTAAATTTTGTTTAAACAATATCGAATCGTGTCTTAAAGCTAGTACTAAAATATTTTTCTTAAAGCTTATACTAAAAATTTTATCTCTTATTCGTTCATTACTAATCATGAAATCAAGAATACAACTTATAGAAACGTTTTCTAGTTATATTGTATAAATTTTTCTAACAGATGCTTTTAAACAGCTAATAATTTTAGCTACACATACGTAAACATTGGGTAGCGTAACTAGTAGTAATCTAAATGTGTGGGTACTTCTAATCTATTTAATTGAAGTGTATGTCGACTACCCTATTTACTTTATAATCAATTTCAAGTTAGGATTTGAGTCAGACTTATAGAATATATTTTGCTGAAATTCGGTTAACAAAAATTGTTCCGTAATGCAACAGAACAAGTCTAATATTATATTGACGTGTTGGTAATTAAATATTTAAAACAAAACTAACATTTAATTTATATTCCGAATATAGAATGGTAAATAATGTACGTATTTTTGATATGTGCTTTGCTTTCAGTTAAATCGGTGAAAACACGATGGAAAAGCTTGCGAGATCTCTACTTGAGGAAAAGGAAACTGATTTCCGTTGATCCCTTAAAGGCCAATAACTCCTGGGAGTATATGGATGCACTGTCTTTCTTAGATAATGTTCCTCAGAGAAAGTAATCTTGGTTGTATGGATATGTTCATAAAATAAAACTAAAATGTTATGACGTACTTAATTAGTACAACCGTAATATTTACTTAATGTCAGGACACGAATAAAGTATTCATAACTCTTAAATAACTTCAAAGTTTCAAATTTAAAATGTATACTTTAATCATTAGTGAAATTACTCTAGGGAAACAAAATGTTTTGTCATTATTTATTTGAATATCCACAGATTTTGTAAAAATTAATTTTGAACGTCTATTCTGAATATTTTTAGAAAGTATTATTCCGTGATCCACAGAGCAAACAATTTTATTTTCATCGTAATGCTTGTAATGACGAAAAAGAAAATGCTTGCTATTCAATACTACACATCGAGCTTCTTTATCGTTTCTGAATTAACTATTATATTCGCATATCGTCTGATTGAGTATATAATTTTCGATGAAATTAAAACTAAATATTATCTCAAGTCAACTTCCATGTGTTTCGTGAAAAAGGCCCATATACTCAAATCAGTATTTTTATGTGATGCGTGTTTAAACAAACACACAGGTAAAAATTCCAAAACGAGTATTTTTGTGGTCAATTAGTTACATTTACGATTTTAAATAAGTTATTTGTAAATATTTTCAATGTAAAGAGAGACAAATCCTACAATTTTTTTTATACCTTGATTATTAATTTAATTTTGATATAATATTTGCTTTAATTGCTGAATTTAAAACGTAGCAATCTTTTCCTAAGAATTTTGATTGCACAAAAAATAAAAACTCTGCAACTATTTAACGTTCATTAGTGTTAAAATGATGAAGATTCCCAGAAGAAAATCACCCCTGATATATGGCTGATATTTTTATAGACATATTTATACACATATAATATAAAAGTTGCAGTTATGAAATTATACTTTTTTGTTTTGCAAAATTACAATTTAATTTAAATTGAAAAACAAAAAATGAGACCTCACTAATTTGTTTTCATTTTGGTTCAATTACAATTACATGAGTAATCATACTGAAAAAAAAAATAAAGTTACCTGGAATAATTTAAACAAAAAAATTGTCGGTGTGCAATTAAACCAATTATGTAATTTTATGTTTAAAATATGAGCTTTCTAATAGCGAAGTTCCAAATAATTAAATTTAATATCTTCAGCAGACAATCGTATAGAGGCAGAAAAGGCAAACAATCGCAACGTCCCACGTACGTTTATTATGGGCTTAACTTTTTACATATTTAAACATTTGGACGTGTTTGATTTCTTGAACGCCTCTGTGTATTTTTATCTCAAGAAAATTATTTATTTAATCAAGTGATTAAAAAATACAATTTTGAGAAGTAAACCTCAATTTGCAGATTACACGTCAAAATTAACCTGCTCGTTTGTTCACCTGGTGTACATTTACTAAGCAAGAACATGAAACTCTCATAGAAAGAATTTTGATACCGCCTATTTATGTCGAATTATGTCAGAAAGAACAGTTCTCCGACGAAGATTCCGTCATTGAACCAGAAAGTAACTGTAGAAACTTTGAAAATACAGAAGTAAGGCTAAATTGAAATAAAAATCAGAAGAGGAAATTTGAAGAAGCTTTTGAGAGTAGCCGAGAGGCAGATAGGAGAAATTACCCAGTGAAGCTTTTCTTTGAGAGCTTAGCAGAAACTGTTATGACTTTTCCGCCCGAATTGACCGTTGAAGCGAAGCTTAAAGTTTTTCAAGTTATTTTGGAATTAGAACTTAAGTTATTGAAGCAAAAATAATATTGTGTTAAAAGATATTTTGAAATTCACTTTAATGTAAATATTTGTGTTTAATAAACGTAATAAAAAGTAGATTATTATGATGTCTCTTGTGTAATTTTTGCAGCTGGGATGACCGACATCCCAAAGACTCATTTTTAAAATACTTCTAATATAAGAAGTTTTCCTGGTGATTTATTAAAATACGATAAAATCATTCTTGGTATATTCTTATCTATATTGCACCCTAAAGACACGGCATAGACAAATGCCAACTATTTTAAAACAGTGTTTAATACACTTAATATTTTTCTTGTTTAAAAATGGATATATCACTAATATTTTGACTGGTAGTCAATTTATGAAATTAGTATTATTTATTTGGAAAGTATAAAATGAAACACTCGATTTAGTTTTATCGTAAATACTGTTTGTCCTTTTAAAACTATAACTAGACTACCACGATGTTTGTACTAATATTGAATACATAATTTAAAGAATTAAATTCAATATTTCTTCCAATTTTAACGAGGCTACATTCTTACTCAGGTTCTATTGGATTCACTGCAATAATGAGTGGACATCTTAATAATAAATTTGAAAGGAAATTTATTAAAGAAATTGAAACGTCATTCTTAGTTTGAGTAAGAAACTATTATAGGAACGATGTTGTAATGGAATCTCACGACAATAAATTAAAATATTATAATAGCAATGACTATAACACGACAAACATATCATATCGAATGCGCGCGGCTTTACAACCAGTAATTTGACGATTATTTCACATAATCGTCGGTTAATTTACTTATTCTTTTGTACGGCATATGCGTTTTTCGTACTAAAAATTACTTAAATTACGTAAATATTACTTAAATGTGCACTTTTATCAGATCGCTAAAAAGGCAAATTGCATTGTTTAATTAGTTTTAGTTGTAGTTAAATTTTTAATTAAATACTAAACTAACGACGAATTACCCTAAAGATAATTTCACTAATGATAATTACTAGATAATTAACGATGATTTTAAAAATAGTACTGCCGCGCAAAGTTCGAAATTTATTAATAAGCACGACATCTAAAAATAGTTTAATAATTAATAATTCTTATATATAAATATACTTTTTGTGCTAATTACAACATGAAAAAAATGTTAATTATTCTCAAGTTTATTTTTTGTAACCATTGATTTATATGAAATATATTTTTTATTTATGATTATTCATTAATTTACGCCAGAACTATTCTGAATGTATGTGTATTTTTCTGAGATAGAACAACATAATAAAATGAATCAGAAAATTATTTTCTGACGCAAAATATCGAACTGACGAATTTTCTTTAATTCTATAGTTTGAATTTAATTCTATAATTTTAATTGCAAATTAGTTTTGAAAATCGGTTGAAGCCTGTAATTAAACTATAATGTCGTAATATTGAAGCCGTGAACTTGTAGATTTAGAAAATACTGTGTAAAGTGATAAAATGTTCAATTGGAAATGTCTTTCTTTTTTAATTTTTTTGTATTCACTAAGAGAATAAAAAAACTTTAATTAAATTTTTTAATTGAATTTGTCCACCAAACAAAATTTAAAAAATACTCAAAACGCGAATAGATTCTTATTGTATTACTTCATAATACTACTACGACTTGAAGCTACGACAATAATAATACTACGACATACTACTATCGGAAGCATTATTTTCAGAATATTATATTTACATATCAAAACCTGAGATTTTGAATTAATTTTAATTATTATTGAAATTTTAATTTTATTTGAATTAATTTTTACACGACCTTTACTAGATTCATTTTTACCAAATTCTTAAAAATAAAATATTTCAAATAGAAATGGTGTAGGCGATAAAATTTTTATTCACTTTTTAATATTTCATATAGAGATACAAATATTTTAAATGCAGAATACGCCTGTTGGGCCTATCTTAGTGTCAGGTTGTATTGTATAAAGTAAAAAAAAAACTTGGTGAAAGATAATATGGGTGAAAGATACCAAGTAACCGGTTTTCAAAAGCTTACCAAGTAACCGGTTTTCAAACGTTATAAAGAAAATCGAAGGACAGGAAGGAATTTTCTTGTCGAAATCCAATGTATAGTTTCGTTTCATAAAACTACATATTACATGATACGTTTACAATATAAATTATAGGATTATGACCGATATAAAAATTTCTTTGGCATTGGCTTTATGAACTTTTATTATATTCGTGGTCGTGTTATTTTCACTTTAAGGGGTACAACATGTTTATTTAGCCAAAATTGGTTTTCAATTATTTAAAGGTTTAGCATTATTTCATTCAACGGAATTGCATTGTACACAGCGCAACGCTGCGTGTGCATGGACGCTGGTTGTGGCAAAATATTCACTCACACAGCATTAATTCACAAATTAAATTCGCTTAATCTTTGTTGTATTCCAACTGCGTTCAGTGGCAAAGCTTCAAGTTTATTACTTGGAGGTAGGACTTTACACAATGTGTTTAAATTGCCTATATCCATTTTAGAAAATTCTGTACCAAATATTACTGCAAATAGTAGCTACGGCAGTTTAATAAATTCATCATCATTGATAATTATTGATGAAGTTTCTATTTGTCCTTTGCAAGTATTGAAAATCATACATAGATTATTGCAAGATCTATGTGATGAAAACGATAAACATAGAGTATTTTGAGGAAAAACTATACTTCTGTGCGGTGATTTTCGGCAAATCTTACCAGTAATCGCATATGGATCACGTGGAACTTTATTGGAAATCGTGTTATAAGTTGAAATGGATTTCCCAATTTTCATAAAGTTACATTTACTCGAAATATGAGAGCTTTACCAAATGAAATAGAATTTGTAGAATTCTTGAAAAAAATTGGTGATGATGAGGCCTCACAATTCCCTCAGTTTGGTAAAAATGTTATTGAAATACCTTATCAAATAATAGGAGATAAAAACAATATTATTGATGAGGTGTATGGAAATATTTCCAATAACATGCTCTCAGAAAATATATTGAACTCTGTTATTTTAGCACCTACAAATGACGATTGTACTTTGATTAATACTGATATACTTAATTAGATTCCTGGTGAACAGCGAACATATCATAGCTATGATAAAATAATTTGTGATAATGACAATGACATCAATAACTATCCGGTAGAGTTTTTAAATTATTTGTCTATTAGTGGTTTACCACCGCATAAGTTAGTATTGAAAGTTAATTGCATAGTTCTATTTCGAATTCGAATTTCGACCACTGGGCGACCACTAGTATATATATATATATGTGTGAATTAGTAAGTAAATAGCAAGGAAGAGATTCCCAAGTATTATCAAAATTCCATCCAACTGAGAAGCCGGAAGCGATTTTTTACATTTTCATCTCATTCGTAATTCAGCGCAGCGAGCGTCAGTGAGTCGGTGATAGAGTATTCATATTGCTAACTGTACCCGTGGAGAAACAAAGTACGACGACCAGTAATATTTTTTTTGCATTTTGTTACTCTGTGAGATTTAATTTATTAATTTCCTTATATATTTTACTCCACATTTTACGATTTATATGACATAGGTATTATCTTTAATCAATATTAATATATAACAAGAAGCAAAATTTTGTTGGTTTATTCTTTAGGGATTTACGCAGAAAATAATACTACTATTGACATATAACTTCCGCAATATGATAATTTATAGTTTCCAGATTACCGTAGACTATATATAGCATGTACACACGTTGTATAATTTTTGATACATAGTTCATAACGTCAACATAGTCGATGGAGTAGTCCCTTGTCTGGGAATTTTCGTGGTGAACGCTGGCAAGACTATTACAGATACAAAAATGGTACGTATGGAGGAATCGAATCTGATAAAATCTCCGAAAACAATTCCGCGATAGAATTTTTTTATCTGTTGGTAATGTTTAGATAAATTTACTGATCCTCGTTAAAATAAATATCACAAGCATTTGAGCGTTTTGAATAAATAAAAATTGATTCTTTGCACGTTACAATTCGGATTGGTAAATTAAAAGGTATTTGAAAGTAAATAAAAGTATATATTTGCATTTTAATGACTTTCGACGTGATGTCACATTTAATGTGGGGAACGTTAGGATGAAACGGTTACAAGGGTGTTAGATCGTGATAAATTATTATATTCTTGTTAATTCAAATAAGGCTTAGCAGTATTTTCTTGAAAAGAAAATTATTAGGTGCTTGTCCGTACATTTAGAAATACTGCATATTTTGTCTTATATTTAATATATCGTACATGTAATGTAAAATAGTGTTAAAATTATCCTAAATATTTTATTAAATTCCATATAATATATTTTATTTTGTAGAATCAAACCCGTTAACCAGTGATAGTATTTAATCGAGGATTTTTTTGAAAATATAATAATAATTGCTGGCCTTAGAGCTGTGCTTTACATTTTTTTTCGGCTTTAAGTGACATACTCTTATGACGCCTGTGTCTTTATTCAAAAGGTGAAATCTTATTAGAAATCGTCTATGTTTTTCGAAATTAATACTTACTATAATTACTTACCATTCTAAGGATTTTCATTAAATAAACTATTTAAATTTTACTTATTCTTTCACGTATGTTTAATAATAAAAGCGTAATTAAAATAGTCGGAAATTCCCATCAAGGTTGTTTGTCATTAGACTGGTTTAGATAAAGGCAAAATAAAAACATTGAAATCTCTTCGTCGCAAAATTGGACAGTAGTAAAATAAATTCTGTAATAAACGAAATTAAAAGAACGCTCATATACATTATGTTTTCAATATTAATGCGACTGTCTCTTAGTAAAATCTCTATTTATACTTTTATTCTAGAATACCTGTTCTGTATAGAAGCAAAACGCATTAATGGTCTCCGAAAGAATGCATTTTTTTAATTATTAAATTAAAAAAATTGAACTTCAATTTACCCCCTCTTTATGTTTTATACGAATATTTTGAAAAAATTAGGTAGTTTAAAATATGTCGCGTAATAAGATGTATTAACATACCAAATTTCAAGTTTCTAGGTCACACGATTTCCAGGTAAAAATTTGAAAATTTTGTGAAAAAGTAAATATAATATATTGCCTGCTACATCTCCCATAGGCACAAAAACACGGTGCGTGTTTCAACAATTATGCCAGCTAGAATCATTGTTATAAATTCCCTATACCTTTGCGTGGGCTTCTAAAAATCCACGTTTGTTCATAATTTTGAGTTGATTGGATTCGGATATAAAGTAATTTTATATACCTAAAATTTTGAAAGAAAATTTATAAAATTAACAATACCCCTGCACTATATATTGAAATAAAAGAAAAATTTCGAATACTTAACTGGTCTCCACAAACATTTCTAAATGTGAAGGTTAATATATTTTATTACTCTATCAAAACCTTAATATCTTTTATTACCGTGTCAAACGATTTCATATATTTTATTACTGTGTCTGAGAAAAACGGCTTTGTCCGACACAGTAATAAAAGATATGAAGTATAAGGTCCATGTTAACTACTATTCCTTTTTCCAGAACTTTTATAATTTCAACATATCTTTATGCGTACGTGGTCTGTCGATTACAGTCTCCGGGTTTCTAGAATTTTAGGCCTACGCGTATGAAATCGTACAAGTATATCCATTAGATAAAG
Source organism: Druceiella hillmani (assembly GCA_039881145.1). Taxonomy (NCBI): domain Eukaryota; kingdom Metazoa; phylum Arthropoda; class Insecta; order Lepidoptera; family Hepialidae; genus Druceiella; species Druceiella hillmani. Next base: position 10,788,585 of record JAYKKI010000078.1, on the reverse strand, counting down.
ATTTCAATCGATCTGTAACAAAACATTTTTTCCAATTTTAAAGGCACAGCCCGTTATTAAGGAACGGAGAAGGAAATAACATTTCATGAGGTATCGTTAGAAAAGTCTTTTAAAATAACGATTAGATTGAATTTATTACTTTTAATTTTTTGACCTCGGTTACGAAATATTAAGCTTCAACTTTATTTCCAATATGCTGTTCATCAACTTCGTTTCCAATGTGCTACAATAAGTTGCTTTCAAATTCGTTTCAAAACTTGTTCCCCCCTCTCGTCCCATTTCCAAACAATATTATGTGAAGATCTGGGGAAAATCTTGAAAATAGATTTTTATGAATACTATCGACCAATATTATTTGAAATAATTTAAAATGATTAGATTTAGAAATAAAAAAAAACACGAAAAAGGCAGACGAATACTCTATGTACTTAAGGTGAATTAATATAAATTATTGAAATATTGTACATACTATTATGCATTGGACATTTATTAAAATTGTCAATAAGTATAACGGAATACTGAAAATTAAATGTTTCGGAAGGTTTTTTCACATAATACTTTAAACAATGAGATTTAATTGTATCGACTTCCATCGCAAGTACTTCTCAATATTTCTATCTCATTCTGAAATTTTTTAAAGTTTGATTGGAAAACTTGAAGACTGCATTAGACTTAATTTTACAGACTGACGAAAAACATCACTAAATAAACAACAAAAAGCACGCAAGGGCCTATTTTTAAAATTGCACGTTACATTTAATTTTTCTTCGATTCACAATTGAACAATTATTCTCACGAATACGGATAGTAGGAAGGCAAGGACCCTTGGGAATGAACTAGTTTACCCAAAACCGCAAATATGACAAGTGGTCTACGAGACAAATTTATAGGTCTAAAAACAAGGTCAGCGGGGTCTACCCAAAAACCGAACAACATGGCAAATGGTCCAGGAAACAAATTTTTATGTCTAAAAAAAAAGGTCGATGCCTAAAAAAGAATCATCTACTGACCTTTTTTTAGACATTCACTAATATCATATTTGGTCATATATACATCCCCTGCGGTCAGAAGGTAATGTACCCAAGATTTTTTTTCTGATATAAAAATTTGTCACGAAACCATAGCAGATACAGTTAAATTGTTCCAGGTCCCATTAGGTCTTTTTTTATGAAAACACTTTTGGTGATAGTTAAACTTTTGATCAAGCGTGGAAATTACATTTTTTTATATTAATCGACTCAATTTTATGATGGCGTCATTTCATTGTATGGGAGGAAAAAATCTGCACGGCAGAAGTTGGTTAAATTTTATAAGTAATATATAAATAAAAATAATATTAGACATGGTGTAATGAACTGAATATTTGGAATAAAATAAATTGCTGAATTCAGCATTTAGGAGATGGTATTAATTTTCAATCTACGAATTCTTCTGGTCCAAACACATTTGACCGTAATATATTATTTTTTTGAATTCTCTATTTAACAAGTTTGCTTCAAATCAAATGCTACAATAGCAATAAATTTACATTAAATACGATACTCGTGAAAGTCTAATTTGAATACTCAATTTGTAATTCAGTTATCAATATGGAATTGGGTCAGTTATCAATGTGGAATTGGGTCGGATACTTGGTTTGCGTATTTCGTGTAAACGGAAATTATATTTGTCTGCCATTTATATTTGCTCACTTTGGTAGCAACAAAAAGTCTGCGTCAAGCTTTCTGTGCTTTAAGCGAATTTGTGTATAAATTGAATATTTGTAGCAATTGGAGAGACATTTGTGTTTCTATATCGTTCCCGATTTCGACGACATAACAATCGATATTCTTCATCTATATCGTATTAATATATAAAGCAGAAAATTTTGTTAGTTTATTTATAAATGTCAATTTCTGAAATTTCTGAATTGTTTGGTTTTTTATATTCTAAGAAAAACCTTTTTAAAAATTATGTTTCATCTTTGTAATGTCTGGGCCCATTTTTACAAATCAAAACTAAATTAGTTAATCAAAAAGAAAAACGCGAGTGGCATAAGAATGGCCACTCGCGTTTTTCTTTTTATTATTGTTGAATGGTCTTGACAACTATTTCCACCGCCCACACAACATCGCCCACCACGGCACACCGTTACCGCAGTCTGAAGAATAAAAGTGTCTTCGTACAATTCCTTCCAATTCAATTCCCTGTTAAATCGTGGTATCGTGCCTTGCCGTAACCGGGCAGAGTTAAAGATACACCCATCCTATTCTTTTGTGAGACATATTTTTGGATAATTATACAATATAAAGAGGGATAGTTAGAAAAACAGTGCAAAGCAGAGAAAGATTATCGACTTATTTATTGATTAATCATCCTGTGTATACCCTCGATCCCGACGACTGATGTCGTTTGAAGAACGGATGGAGGCCGTTTATCGATCGCTGGGGTGAGAATAATTTAGATATCTCTACGCGGGGAGAATCGGCCTTTTCATTACAATTAATTTAATTTCATAAAATAAAATTAACGATAGTTTGAAATTACTGACGGAAAAAATATTGTTTACATAAATTCCTCGTATTAAGCTTATAAAATGCCTCTCATGTGTTTCTTTATTTATTTTACTTATTAATTTATTATAACAATAAGATAAAAGGTTTTATACAAAAGTTGCATGTCCATAGCATGCTACTACGGACCTAATGTGTACTTTGATACCTATGTATGTCTGTACAATAGTAATAAACACTAAATTACACAGGTAATTGAAATTTCTTTTGTCATTTTTAAAATTTAATTTTTGAATTATTGTCATTCTGAAAAAAGAGAGTAAGACCGCCCATATGCGAGTCTAGCTCACCCGTCGAGGGTTTCTCACCTTCTCTGAAGTGCGATTATTTTATTTATCAGAAGTGGTCAGTAAACGCCCTGGTATAGCAGATATTTAATGATAACTAGTATAGTTAAGAATAAGGACGTACATACGTATATTTATGTATATTTATATCATATATAATATATGCACACACACATTAATGTGAATATACAAAAGCCTATGATTCATCATCGCTTTTAACAATTTTGGTCCAGCAATTTTGAAAATAATGAGAGTGAAAATATTTCTGTTGATTAGTATTAATATTAGTATCTTACATAAATTAAATTGTAGAAATATTTTACGTCGACATTCACCTGTCGCTAAATAACACATGTGCATGTCATGAACATTATCATGTATACAGTCAGAAAAAACGGTATGGAAAGAATCAATAACTAATTTTCAATAGAAAATCTTACTAAATATTAATAAAACCACAAATATGTAATGAATGCTTCATAATCACTTTGCTTTTTTATTTAGTTATGGCTATTTCGTAGTGAAATGTTCACGATAAAAATCAATTTAAATCGATGAAACGTGGATTTCAATCGATGAAGCCGAATTATATACAAATGCTAATAAGCTGCCATTCACGAAAGCTCTTATAAAAAGTTCAATAACGTTTAATTTCGTAATATCTCAATATCTCAAAATAATATCTCAAAAAGAGACACGTGTATCGTACAATATAATGTACTTATACAAAGGGATATAAAATTCAAGTCTTTCATAATTGCGCGGCATGTGAATTTCGAGATTATTTTTCGACTCCCTCCCCTCACCGCTTGATAACGTAAGGATAGCGTAAGGAAACTAATAGGCTATGTACAGTAGTCTATTTTAAGAATATATACACCTTTTTGCGTTATAAACAGTGACTAAAACGGTACATAATGTTATATAAACGGACAATAAAAGCTACGGACGCTAACTCTGGCAGGACCTTAGTAAAGAAACCTTTTTAAAAACATTTCACGTTAAATAAATGAGAAGCCTGTTAAGTACGAGTAGAACTAAACAGTAGAACGTGGGTTCAAAAAACACTGAGATATGTATATATTAATATTATTTTTCAAATTATATGCACATTTTAAAGCATATCTTTCACTGTGGTTAGAAAATATAATGAATTTTCCAGAAAAAGAGATTTAGAGTCGTTGTTACACTATTTCTTTTCGTAATTGTGGTTTTAAGAGATTTAGTGAGGAGAAGAGGGTTGTGTCATATTTATTTGGAATATTTTCAGGAATATCTCTAGAAATATATTTATAAAGTTATAAATTATTTTTTTAATTGATTCTTATGAAATAAAATAAAAATCGACTGAGCTCCTCCTGCCGTCTAAAATTTTAACTTTTATTTGTTTGATTTTAAACTATTGATTGTATATGTAGGCTAATAAATCTTAGAAGTGGTTTATAAAAATAAAAATTATGACCGACAGATAGATGGACCGACGTATCTTATGAGGATAGTGTTTTATCTTTTTGAAGTAAAAAACCTTCAAAAATATTAATCAGCACTCAAAACGTGTTCAAGGTCCTTTGTTATATACACATGCCGTTGTGTATGTGACAAAGAAACTTGAACATGTTTTAAGTACTTAGTAATATTCTTAGGGTTTTGTACCGTACTGTTATATTTCGTGTATATTGGTTCACTGAATAGAAAGTGGAATTTTAGTAATTAATCACAGGTTTAAACATCTTAGGGAGAGTGTTCTGATTTCACAGTTAATTTCTTAAAATTATTTTCCTTTAGATGATTTTAGTTACACTGTTAAATTAGGTTTACAACACGAATACTGTAAATAACTTTCGAATTTACATGTACAATTGTACATTTTATTATTAGTATTTATTTAGTTTAATATATGAACAATAATTCTATTTTTAATATAATTTGAATGTAAAGAATGGAAGCTTACCTTTAACAGTTTTATATAAATCAATTTCATATTTTTGTGTTATTTAGTTTATTAGGTAAAGAAAAGTTTTTAATAATCTTAGCGAATATAGTGCTGCGTTTAATATAACATTTACTAAATTAGAACCGTAATAGAATTACACCAAATAAGTAACTTCATCTTATACATGTACATTTCTGCCATTCTATTATGGCATTTTTTTAAACTTAATATTCATTTTAATTCTAATTAATTTTGCGAGGAAGATGGGTTATTTAGATTTTTTTTTTATTATTTTTTCCCTACAAAATTCAGAATATTGATTTCAATCCACATACGTGAAATAGGCCTCTAATTCATATAAATATTTTTTTTAATTGTTCTGTTGGTGTTGAAAATTTGACACTGTGTTGAAAATTTTTATATGTATCTTACAATCAAAATTTTTAATTGGTTTGATCAGGGATAGGGTATCGAATTCAAAATGTCTTTATTTTATTATTGCTATAAATTTTTCATCGATACTTCTCTGATAATTATTATTATGTATATTTTTCTCAAGTAACTTTCCATATTTTAAATCTACAAATATTTGTTGCCTTTTTAAAATCGAACATTTTATAAGGACAAAAAATTGTGAAAAAGGTTTTAACAGTTAAACAATAATATAAGCATTTAAATGGTCAATATTTTTTCTAAATGAAAATGATTTTAAAAACGAAAATAAGAAAACGTAATCACGAATAGATCAGTGAAACGTTAACAGAAGAGAGTGAACGTGAATAAAGTTCCGAGTTTCCCACTCTTGCTCTGTGCAATCTATAAAAATAATTGTCCAATCTTATTGCTCAAGGTTAGACACTGAAACATTGTTTATTGCTAAATTGATTGCCTTGCTTGGAATATAAAATAGAACTTCATCTTTTCTCAAATTACAAAAGGTACGTAACGTCGATAACAATGATAATATATTTTGGTAGTATTATATTACCATCATTGAATTGCAAATCAAAAAGAGTTTGTTAAATATTCTATTAAGTATAGAATTATGAGGGAGATTCGATACGATTTATACCAGAAAATATTCACGCAAATAACAGTATCGATTAAAGGACATCGAGTACAAAAATTTTGACATAAAAATGTACTCGATGGTGAAAATTATCAATATCGTGACCCTGAGTTGGTATTACAGAAATTAAGATATGTTACAATATGTGCGTTGCGGCACAAGAAATAATTTGGTTTCTTATGAGTTACCGTTAATGGATGGATATTTAAATAATTATATTTAACCTGAGCATAAATATATAATGAGATTAATTAACATATTGTATCGTGGAAGATAATAAGTCGTATCCTAAAATTTAAATATAACTCTAAACTCACTAAATCACGAATACCTTTAGTAAAATAATCGCTGTTCATTAATTATTTCCCAAAAAAAAAGTCTGGTTCTCGCCTGGGTATTGGTATTTATGTCAATCTATATATTGTAACTAAACGTTCAAAAGCCGCAGGGATATTGTAGATTGTATAACGATTTCTGTTTATTGTGTGAGTTCGTTATTTAAATGACTAACAAAATTAATTGTTTTTTTAAATTGTTTGATTTCAATTTTTATAGAAAAGCTTGTATAAGTTTTACGAAAGTCGTAATCATATTTAAGTGAGTTTCGGTCTCAAAGTTATAATAAATTACTTGATATTAATTTCAATGTTTCAATTAAATATAAAGAAGAATTATTTTAAGTAAATGAATATTAAATATTATCTGATTTTACTATGGCTGGAACTTGCTTTTTTTTGTTTATCGTATTTTCCGATTATTTTATTATTAAATTTTCTTTTACTTTCATATTTCTTCCTGTACAAATAATTTTTTCATTGTATGGCAATTACTAAGTTTTCTTATATAATTACTTAAAATCATTTCAATTTGTGGCCGATCGTTCATTTGAATGGAGTCGAAAGGAACGTGGTAGGTTGACAATTTGATTAATACAAATTTAATTTAACTCTGAGATTAAATTCCTTCAACAAGGTTCTAAATAATTCAACATTGCTTTCAACAGTTCAACGCAATGACTGAATATTTACTACGTGGAATTTTATATTTAGTAATTTTTGCTCGAAACATGGGCCTCAGATCCATGTATTTGCTGAAACTTAGTCCATTTTTTATACTTTGTGTTAAGTTTTTCACCGCTTGGCGGAAACTTCTCTACTTTATTATCAACTTTTATTTATTATAGAGAAGCAAATCGGTATGGTATAAGCAAAGAAATACATGATAGAACTAAATTATTTATGGCAACTAATTAAATCAATATTCTTTATTAGAATGGGGAGAAATTAAGAATTAAATACACCCATACAATTAATAGTACCGTATTAAAGCAGTTATAAAAACACTACCATAAAAATCTTACTTTATTTAATTTTATTAAGGGAAAGTATACAAATAAAACCTTCGTAGTGTAACATTGGTCGTCGCAGGTTTTCTAAATTTTTATTTAATTATTTACTATTTTATATTTTATTCAGGATAATCCCTAATACCCATATTATGGTACAATCTAATCACACCGATCAATAACTAAAACTTTGAAAATATAACAAAATCACACCGATCAATAACTAAAACTTTGAAAATGAAACAATTCATACGATTCTGGTCCGTTCGCTCATTTCGGGATAAGTCGCTGTCAATTTTATTTGGAAAGATTTGAGGAACTATAATTTAATAACTTAAAAAAGTATATACAAGCTATACTATAATTATATTATGTTTATATATTAAATAAACACTAATTAATTTTATAGGATACACTATACCCAAAACTAATGTAAAATATATGTGCATCTGTTCTGATGACTTTCTTGATTGTACCTATTTTTTCGATTACAATATTAATTATGTACCAGGTTCATACAACAACGATGGTAATTCTAAAGCAACAAAACAAAGAAAAAGAAACAAAATCTACAATATAAACTGTAAAAATTTAATACATGCATAGAAACAAAAACGATTTTACAACCCCCTCGTGCCGCATGACTATTTACTGCTCAAAGTTATATATATATATATATATATATATATATATATATATATAAATATATATATATATTTTTTTTTTCCAGATATACTATTTTCATGTTAAACAGATGTATTGATTTACGTGCTTTGTCTGGGCTTTTATTCAATACTGACATTTTTTAGTAATGAAGCGAGATCACACTCTGAAAATCTCCTCTAATTTATCGATTTTCTGAGTTTTTTTTAGAAAAACGATCATACCAGATCACCTGTTATATATCTCAGAACATAAAATCAAACTTAGACGGGATAAATTTCTTCTGCTTTGAAATAAATTCAATTCGGCAATAAAAGGAGAAATTTATTTATTTATTTATTTATCTACTTTAATGTATCTAATTGATACAAATGGTGAACTTATTGCTACGAAAGCAATCTCTTACAGGCAAGCAGTCCAGCTCCGTTCGACAAATAGCCGGGAATCGAACCCGAGTCTCCGCGGTGCGCCGCATCACCAAAGGCCGTATGCCTTGTGGTCAACCCAACACACTACGGCGACGACATTTAAACCTTTATAATTGAATTTTGTCAAAATTGATCTAAAAATTAGGTTTACGTAAATATTTTCTTAAAAAGAATTTTCCTGAAAAGGTAACTTTAATGGTTACACTATTTAAAGCTAGGAACTTCTTGTACCATAGAATAGTTATTATTTTGTCTAACCATAACATTTCTATCTGGCCATTATTATCCATTCATCATTTGCGAATCATTCAGATTAAAATTAACTAGGCGTAAATGACTTTATTTCTTAAAAATATGATCAAATAAGAAAGTGTACGTAAGATAATTAAATAAACTTAATAGTAAAAAAAAATTAAAATAACTTAAATTTTACAATATTTACGTTTCGATTGCCTTACTATCCCCAGTAACTTCTGCAGTCGTCCAGAGTACTGAGATTCACGCATGTCGTAGGTATGAATACAACAGACGGTTTCGGTCTAATTACAACGGCACTCGAGGACGCTCAATGAAATATTTATTTCCAGCATTGATGTTAAAGAAATTACAAAACGACATGCTGGCGGCGCTGTTTTTTACCTAAAATATGTTTTCCGTATACCGGATCGACATTTTTATATTAATTTTGTCTACTTTTTTTAAATTAAATTATAAAAAAGACAAAGGATAAATTAGAATATTTGAAGCAAAGGGCCGTAAGGACTGATAATTTGCTCGCAAAAATATAAAAATATTTGAAATCATTTTTCAATTAGGCTAAATTGGAAATTTGAAATTCTACTAACTTTGGAACAATAAGTGGAAATGCGAACTGATTGTGTAAATATTAAAATCATTTATAAAATAAAAGTTGTCATATAAATAATTCTAATACAAAGTTAAAAGAATAGTTAAAAACAGCATTAAGCAGCGAGAACTGGCAGGAAATTCGCAAAAACGGAGGAAACGTCTACAACACAGAATAAGAACAGTCACCTAGAAAGGAAAAGGTAGATTTTTATGAAAAATTATTAACAAAAACTGAAATTATTGATGAAAACTGACTCCGCGAAAATTAATTGGCTTCTATTCTGATAGTTAGCTAGTGGATAGAAGAAGACTTACCAAAATTGAGCAAGAATTGCAACTTAGTATGCATATACGTATTTACGTACAAACGGACAAATTAACGGCAAGTTTAGTATAATAAAATATTTTCATCATTTAAAAATAGTTTAATTTTGGGAGAAAGATTTCTTCTTTCGGTGTTATGGTGTGTACAATAAAAACTTAACGAAACGGGAATATATGTCAAATTGTTTAGGAATATTAGTGAAAAAAAATGTCAGATATTGTAAGAAATATTTATTCATTAAATTTGAACGAGATCACGGTAAATGTTTTAATGAAAATTGCTTTTAGCCTTTGCTTCGTAATAACAAAGTTAGTGAAGATTCCTTAAAACTATTTTTTTCAGAGTTTAGTACCACAAAAGGAAAAACGGAAAATTTATAAGATCCCTCGTGTATCTGTCGGTCCGTGCTGTTTTTCTTAAAAACCGTTTAACGTAAGAACTTGTTATTTAACATAGTAATAAAGCATATTAACACACACAAGTATTACACAAGTATGTTATAATTATAAGGGATACTCTTTAAAGGGAATAAAGTAATTTAAATAACTTTTGAAAAGTTCAGTGCGAAACGCAGTGAGATTCATTTTTTTATTGTTTAGCACCTCACACTTTACATTTATTTCACTTTACATTTATTCACAGATACAGATGAGATCATGATCGTGGAATGGACATGAAAAAGATCAATGCTTTTGAGATATGGTGTTAGAGAATAAAGCTACAAATAAATACCATCGATTGCCAAAAGAACAAAAAATGCATACTCGATCAATTACACATTGATGATCAAATTATTAACCATCTGCTACCAATGAATTCTAACTTACATTGGCCATATTCATAGCTCGTAGATAGTGAGATAACCTAGAAAAATTAGTATAGGGAAAGCAGAGACGAAATGACTTAACTTTTTCGGAGGACTGTAGGTACGTTGCAACCACTGTGTCTATTCTTTGTGATGTTTTAGTGTGTTGCTAGAGAAAGTATTTTGGCCGACTACTTTATTTAACATAAACAAAACCTGCTTTCTGTAGTAGATGTAAACATTTTTCATTCCTGTCAGTGGATGCTTGAACGTTACTTCAAGTATCCAACAGGTAACATTCTAATAACTTAATTACACTAAAAATAAAGCAGCCATGGTTACATGGGGACATGGTTAAAAATGAAATTATTTTAGGTGGGTCAAAATAGTTAATATATAATTAACTATTTTCGCCCACTTTCTTTACAAAAATTATGTAATAAAATTTATATATATAGTCAACTTATTAATGTTAAATAAAGTGGAATACAATACTTGAAAGTAATTAATTCAATAAAAAAAATTATAATACATATATATATATATATATATATATATATATATATATATATATATATATATATATATATATATATATACATTTTGTTTTAATAATAATTACACAACACTTCATACTGGGAGTTTTTAGAAATTCTAGTATATTTAAAAAAAATATTTAACACAATATTAACATATTCCATTTTATTTTTCACATTAAGATGTATTTTACAAAATAAATAAACATAAACTGACTTACCGACTCTAGGGTTGTATGCCAACCATATCCTTATCACCTGTCTCCAGTATTTTATATGCAAATTGTTTTAGGATGGTTTTTCTTTAACAGTATTCAATGTCCAAGGCCATTGGATAATTTTTTTTAAAAGTTATACTTTAATAAATAGCGTTATTTTATCAATAATATGAACAAATTGCAAAATTTCAATAAAAACCTAAAATCGTTAATTTTTAATCCAAAAATTGTAATTATTGAAAATAAAAAAAGACCATTAAAATCGTAAGAGTTTTGATCTGTTCCGATACAAAAATATTGCGTTCCTCCACTAAACATTTATTCCATATATTCTTTTAGATTTTTTCAATGATCTTGTATTCTTCATTTGCGTCTTAAATAAGACACAAGTAATTGCAAGATCAGGAATAAATCTAGCTACTTCTATAATAGACCTCGACGTATAAAGATCCAGCAAGCGTAATTTTAAAAATTTTAAAATTTGCAAATTTTTCCTCATTCAAAATTTCTTTTATAGGGAATAATAACGTATGGAACATAACTATTAAAAATAAATTGTGTTTCAAAAAACAAAGTCTGTGGAAGCTTGTATAACATTAAATAGCTTTATTACTCTTAAACTGTATTTTTCGCTCAACTTTGGTATCTGTTGCAATATGTACATAAGATTCTACTCAAATTTCTTTGATTACCTTATCCTCCACTTTTATATTCGAGCCGTCTTTAATTTTCTAGATAATAATATATCGACCTGTTTTTTATCATTTAACCAACTTTCACATTAATATTTAAAAAAAACAAACTTTCTACGAGCTATAAATATTAATTTTCCAAAATTGTTTAAAAATTTCGTCCCATAATTTCAATGATGTTAAGTAATGTTTAAGCTTCACCCGTGTTGAAATATGGATAGTCCTTACGCTGATCAAACGATAATATTTCTCTTTTCAGAAAAGTCGAAAATGTAATAAATTTATTAGAAGAAGACAGAGTTAGAGTAATAAATTAATTTTTATAAAGTACCCTTCAAAAGAAAAATGATTGATTATATTGCGTCGTCATTAACTGTAACAACCAGGATGGAATTCTAGGCGATCGTAATAGTAAGAGAAACGCGATACAAGCAGTGAATTAAAAGTAAGCTAAGTTGGTCCCAATATTATTTTATTCCAATTCTGTTATTAAAATAATATGTGTTTAAAAGAAAGTGAAACGTACCGCGCGTTTGTACTTATCACGTAACTAAATTTTAAACTCATCATATTTGTTAAATCAACTTTTTATTTCGGCCCTTGATTCGTTCCGATTTAATCCGATTAATGTACTATTAATGTAATATTGCAGCTTTTTGCACATAACAAATTGAACCTTAACTAAATTAAAAAAGTTGCCTAAAAATTAAATATCGATTACTATTAAATAAAAAGTATCCCATAGCAATAAAATAAGTAAACATAACATTACATAGATATTCTGAATTTAACATAAGAATTTCTACAAATGCTTTCAGATCATAAATCAAACCTAATTTTTCAGTTAAAAATTGTTATATATTTAAGTACGAAAAAAATTTGTAATATCAGGCTGAGTAAAACAATGAGCATTTTTAAATAATATATCTTAATTTCTTAAGTAATTTTAAGTATATTATATAGTGTAGGGATGCCGCGTCCTTAGATCTCAATTATAGTTTGACTATTGATGAGACAACATCTAGGAAATAAGGAGGACATTAAAATAGTTAACATTACACCAGATAAACTTAATGGAAGTTTGAAAAGGTCAGAAATGTCAGAGGTGACAAAAAGTCAGAAATAAATCGATTGAAGATCACTTAACTTTTTGTGTATATATACAACTTTATCTTCCTAACATACATTACACTGAGAGAACTACCTCATCAGTGCACACAAGAGCTGTGTGAATTGTACTTGTAAACGTCAATAGTTGATTCAAATAAAAGTGGGTAAATTGATAAAAAAAATAAAACAGTTCACAAAAAAACTTTGGTAGGATATAGATAGGTTCATAAGATCATAACTTGTGACAATAATTGTATTATTAGGAAACATTTTTTAAAATTTTAAAATATTTCATAGTAATGCAATTATTGTCGCAAGAGTTTATTTCAACAAACTTTATAATTTGGGATTCCTACTCCATGGAAACAGTCCACAACATGATTGAGTTCTTTTTCTGCAAGATAATGCCCACCCGCATATTGTAAGAATTACTTAATTGAAATGATTGAAACTAATATGGTAACTGATTCCACATTCTCTCATCCTTACTTTGCTAAATAGATGGAGATGGATAGTCGAAAGCGATGTTGGATAGGTCACATACGACTTAATTTTAATTTTATTTTCTTGGTAAAATTATGTATTTATTTCAACACAGACAAATGAAAAATATCAACACAGTCAATTCAACACAAGACAAGTGAAAAATATATTCTAAAAAACGAATTCGATTTCATAAAAGAATCATAAACTAAAAATTGACTCTCTTATTTCTATCATTCTATCTGTATGTTTTGCAATAAGCATTATCCATATATTGATAATATTTCATGTACCAAGCCTATAACTTTGGAAATTAAATAAGATACACATGAAATTAATAGAATTTACAATAAATTAGTATATATTATTTTTGCATTATTTTCCCCCTTTTCTTAGCTTTTGAAATACCTTGTCAAGTTTTATTTTTCTCATCCAGTGTCAATAGTTTCTGTGGGCATATTTGAAAAAAATCTTTTTTCGTGTTACGTAATGATTTTAACTTAATCTTGTGAAGTTAGGTATTATTAGAACGACTAGCGTGACCCGTGCGAAGTCTTCGCATTATAAATTTAATAAATCAAAATTGATTGCAGGTATTCAATTCATTTCTAATTTTGCACACTGCTTATTACGTTTTTATTCCATTATGAAGCTCAGATGACAGATCAAACAAATATTTTACTAAAATTGACATATAGAGGCGCAAGTATCAAAAGCATTGAGCTAAAGCGCCACTTTATTTATACGTGAGTGGATTTGAAATTAAACAAAAATTTTACCGACCGTCAATCATATTGACGTTGAGCCGTTAGATGGCAGCATTGCTGTTTTGTGTATATAATTTTAATAATTAATTAATTTGCAAAAACAATAGCAATAATAAATTTTTTAGTTGTGGATGCCGGTAGAGCAAGCAATTATCTATAAAATGATATATAATTTATGTGGATTAGTTGTGAGATTTTTTCTAAAAAGGGAGAGTAACATCTTAACCTTAGCGTATTAATATATATGATGATAGGAGATGCGTATTTTTCAATGTTTATTTATTTATTTACTTTAATGCACATAATTAAGATATTTGGCTGAATTGTTGTCCAGAATATCGGTACACTCTATCACGACCTGTATTCGAATCCGCGGCACCACGATGCGCAGCGTCGTCAAAGGCCATTTTTCTTGTAATCAACTCAACATACCATAGGGAAAACTTTTATTGTTTTATTCCTGATGAATATACTTAAACTTTCTCTTAAATATTTTTTCTTTATATTATTATTAACACTAAATATATAAGTTGTCACTAAATCTAACGTAATTTTTTAATAAAATTAATTCAAATGCTGTTCTTTTTCGTTAGTTTTTTTCTCAAAGATTAATAACTTATCCTACTCTACATGGTACATAATAAAAATACATACAAATATTATTAAAACATGAAAGAATATGTAACTATTATATTATGATATATTTTAAAAGAATCAATATAATCCCTAATGACAACCACTTTACTCGCCTTTGACCAAATGAGTCAAAAATCCTTCATTTATTATGTAACAAATAAATCATTGACTCAAATGTATAATTACTTTTATCTAAATAAATTATTTAGAACTTGAAATAATAAAGAAATCTTCAGATCCCTTAAATTTTTTTATATAAGAATTTATAAAAAGATAAAGCTGCTGACCAAGTGCTTTTCAGAGCTACGTATTTTAAAAGGAAAAACGAACCTTCATGTGAACACTCGTTTGTCCGTCTATCCGTCTGCAATAACTATTTTCCTTAGAAATCATTTAACGCGGAAACATGAATTTTGTTTTAAAATAAACCATATTAACTTGTACATATTTCAATAATTAACACTTCATAATATCTTTACGGAAATTTCGTGGATAAATTAATTAATTAAAACAACTTTTTTTAAAATACTATTTTTTTCCGAGGCTTCGTTCGGGATTTCTTTCAAAGGGTTTCCAATTTGAGGATATAACACTTTTTCAAGGATATAAACTTTAAATCAAGGATATACAACTTTTTTTTAGGTTTTGTCAGTATGTCGTAAGTGATACACTGAAAATTATCCCCTATTTTTATATTAGATATTAATAATTATTTACTACCATAAAAAGTCTATATTAGAGATGGTTTATGATAAACAAAGTGACTTTACTTAAAACTAGGTATGGAAATTTAATGGGCGAGTCAGATTCGCACATGTTCTGTTTTTTTAAACTACTTTACAGTAAAAAATATTCCTTTCTTAATATTTTATTTTAATTATGTATCGAAAAGAAGAAAAAGTAAGTTTTCTGAGATTATTCATATATAGATCTAAAATTATTTTAGATGTACAGAACAACTTACACTTAATCACTCAAGTATAATATTTTATACGAAAAATTTCCTGTCAATTTATTATTCCATGAAAAACATTGTTTAATTACTCTATGCGATAAAAACTGTGGAGTGCACAAACTGACCAAACTAATCATTAGTTCTACAGACGCTTGTCAATAGCCAACAGCGACGTGGAAACATTACCTGCAGACCGAGACAAAAATCATAACTTGCCACGTAAAAACACACGCACTAACTTCAACAAACCAAATATCATCGCAAGAAAATTTTATTTTGTTGCAAATCGACCTCTCATTCATCGCAATGTAATAGTACCCTATGTTCACTTAGATTCAGTTTTAAGGATTTCCGTGGCAAATATTAGCTTTTTAATTCCGCGCACTTCGTCAAAGACAATTGCCGTCAGAAAATCAATTCACAAAATTTGTATTTACGTATTTTTCTCCTTGTCTTGGGTCTTTTTGCTATTTAGAGCTTAAAATGTAAATAAACGTCCCTAACAAATTTTACACAACTTTTGTTTAATTTACATTTTGTTTTTAATAAGATTTTAACTATTGCAGGAGAATCTCGTTGTTGGTGAATTGGGATTATTGGATCAATTATAATTTTTTATCTATGACATTGAAAGTGCTGTTTGCTTGCAACTTATTTTACATTCATAAGACGAACAATTTATAAAATTTCAATAATTTTTTCAACTTTATTTTGTAGATAATTTTTTTCCATTTTTTTAAAGATATAAACTTCGCTTTGTAGATAATGCAATTAATATTTTTAATTTTGCCTTTTGTAAAATTTTTCTCTTCAGTAAACCCAAAAAAAATTCCGAACATTAATGAATGCCACCACTTTGATGACTTATTTTCTTAGTACTTATAACCGAATGGTAAAATTTCCCTCACATGTTACCAAATTTCATCACAACAGCTTTATTCTAAAAGAGGTGTAATGCTGTGACAATAAAAAATATTTACACTTTGTACTGAAATTAGTTTAGATGAAATTTATTTATTACCGCAATACAGAACGAGATATTGACAAACGGTTTAAAAATCAAAGATTTCAACTTATGTGTCACTATACTATATAGCGACGCCTAAGTCAAAGGAAGCCATCTAAAAACAGAGATAAACACCAGTTCGAAATTACGAAAACACGTCCAACACTCCCGAGAACACGTCCAATAATTTCAACAAACCGCGTCAAAAAATATCGTTAAAATAAAATATGTTGCCTCGTAGGCAAATAAGTCGGTCGCCCCTTACCAGTCGCACCGGTTCCTATCATCGATCCACATCCGGTAACAATTCTTCCGGTTTGGCATGGCAAATATTTGTTCGTTCCGCGAATTATGCACACAGGGACGATTGTCATCTCAATATTCAGTTCACAAGGCCTGTGGTCGCCGAGACGCTTCCTATTCTCATCGCGTTACTCTTTTGAGTATTGAAATGGAAGTAAATGTCCTTGGTATGTTAAATGACTTGTGTGCTGCGGAAAATAGTTTTACTTTACGTTTTTGATATCCCAGGAGGTGGGGAACTGTATAAACAGCAAAAAATTAAAATACATTATATGTGGGAACCCAGTGTAATAATTAATCTTTTGAAGTGAAACTTTTAATAGTGTATTACATATTCGTCATTACTGTAATTACAAGGAAGTGACGTACATATGTTATTAGTATTATGCGCTGTAACATGATTCATAGTTTCTTTTTAAAAAATATAAACTTTATCTGCACATACGAATTAATAAAATAATAATGTGACAGGGTTAACGTGCACATCACCGAAAAACCATCAATTTGATTTAAAACAATGCAGTTTCATACTTTAGAAGTTTGATCAATACCTATGAAGTATAGGGTATAAGAATTCTGAACATATGTTTTATATTTATTTAACTTAATAATATTTTTGAAATTTTTTTGTTATTTATTTTCATATATTTTATATTTATTTAACTCGATAACGTGTTTATAAATTAGAAAATTCTATTGATCTTCACTCGTTAGCATGCGAGTTTATTACATATTTTCTAAGTTATTTTTGAATCACTTTACTTCGTCAAATTAAGATGAAATTTGAGTACCCATATGTGTTCGATGACAATATAATTTCAGAATATGAATGAATTAACACACAATTAAAATAGACACCTTGAATTTAGCTTCGTTTGGCCAGTCTCAATAAGTTACTGGCTTTTAGATGGTGACTAGGGTCAGATGACAGAGATGGAAGCTAGACACAGGATATCCGCAGCAACACGTAGTAGTCTTTTGAAGATTAGTCTCGTAATAATGTTCTGTTAGACATGTATGTAGAAATGAAAAAAAAATAACCTAATGAAAAAGTATCTTAATAAAATACACTAAATTTATTTAGAGTTAACCTTGATAATTATGGATCAACTTCGAACTAGAGTTAATTAGACTAAGATCAAAATTAACAAACGTAAGAATTAACATAAGTTATAAATTGTTATTAGCAATATAAAGATTAATATTTATAGTAAAGCTTGTCATGAGATAGACAAGCTTCATATTTTAATTTAAAAGATAGTCATAAAAATATTTTAAATATATAATAATTTCATCAAAATAAGAAATCGTAAAAAATAATTGAAAAATAATTAAAATGTAATTAACAAAAGAATTGAATGTTTTTGTGTGGGTGAAAAGTAAGAAATTGATAGTATTTAATTTTTTAATAATACTTAATTAAAAGTATTTTATTGTATAAGAATCAGTTTATGGTGGTAGAGAGTTTTGGTATTTGCTGATTTATTTACTGTACCCCATACAATTTTCTAGTAAATACCATATCTCAGGATGTGAGGAGATTTATTATATGAACATGCACTTCCAAAGATTAATTACTACACGGGGTTCTCAAGTACATGAACATACGGTGTCATCGTTAATTATATAATTTTAGGAAAAGATGGCGCGTAAATATACACGTATACTAGGTATATACCATTCTTTCTTTTATTTCCAGTGCGCTATTTTTTCCTTTATTTCAAGACGTGAAACCGATGCTACGTGCATAATCTGTGGTCGGCGAAAATGTTTTTTCATACATAAATATAATTATTTCATATTTCATTAATATAATTATACATAAATATAATTAGTTTTTTCATAAATAAATGCTCTGCAGCATTCCACTTTTAGTGCTGTTTATTCATTAATTCTAATTCCATTCCATATAAATTTGCGCTTTACAAAATTTACTCCGCTAGAACTTCCTACATGTATTAGGGTTATGACTCAACCAATTCATGAGAACATTCAAATATCTACAGTCTAAATCGTCTCACTTTATGCAAATCCATATTTTCTTATATTTATTATTAGTAATAAGGTCATTGCTAATGTGTTGCAAAAACCTGCACTCTAAGGAAAATTAAAAAAAAAGGTGGTATTTATATAAATATATAAATTGACACATATATATCACATACATATAAGTATTTGCATATACGTATATGTGTACACACACACATACACACACTCACGCGCGCACGTCCGCACGCATGCAAGCACGCGTGAACGTGCGTCCTGGTATATATATATATATATATATATATATATATATATATATATATATACATATATATATACATATATATATATATATATATATATCATAACGATATCACGTAAATAAGATACATATTATTTATATTCTCTTTCAATAAGCCGATGAATAATGCATGGTTATTTTTTATTTTCTCTCATATCACGGAAAATTTAAATTGTGTTTTTAATGTTATATTATATAGTTATTATATTAGGTATGAAGCAACCAATTAAGATAAATGTTTGGTTTTTCGAAAAATCGCCCTCAAAATTGTACATTTAACCTTGAGGGAAAGTGGGTGTTTCACCACGCTTCATTTTATTTAACAAAAAAAACACAATAAAAACGAGGAATATTTTTTACAAACTGTAGAATTGACGTAATATTAACAGTGTGGAAAAAAATTATTTTCATTTTAAAATAATTTTTGGGATCTTACTCTCACACGACAACTACCTTAAGGTTTATATTATGGTTCGTGCATTGAGGGTTTCGTACCTCTTACATAAAAGTACTTAGTTATCAAAATTAAACACCAACGTGGACTTCCCAGTCCAATAAATGTAATAAAAATGGTAAACATCCATATTATCTTGTATATTGAAAAAAGTATAATTCCTAGAATTGTCGTCATAATTCTCTTAGAGCTTTTTTGTAGGCTTTTAATAATTCCGCTTATTTTTGGAAATAAAAAGGGAACGGATTTAATTACATATGTTTTGACATATTTTGCACTAAATCTCTGAAGATACACAACCTAAAGTTGTGAAAAAAATATTTTTGAACTCTCGTAACAAGCCCTTTCAGTCGATATTTCCCATCAAATATAAAATTTAAATTCTTTTTAATTATTTCTCCTCGCTCTTCCAAAATTTCCGTACAAATATTTTTGAGCTTTAATTATTATGGTATGTGTGAGTAACTATGCTTTCTTGCTATAATAAATTTTCTGATAATACATCGAGCCGTTTCTGAGAACAATTGCTGCGGAAGGTAGACAGACGGACACAGAAGTCCGTTTTCCATTTTCTGATGCAGAACACTAAAAAATTACGCCATCGCAGGAAAAAGTTAAAAAAAAATTTAAATATATGATAATTACGGTTCAGGGCTTATAATAACCTAGTATACAAAACGGGAGGGGAAAAGCAGTTTCGAAACATGAAAGCAATTTTTACAATCAATTATCTCGTACATCGCATCCGTGTACAATAAAAGCTTTCATTAAATTTTCTTTTTTGTCTCTCAGCCTTCTATGAGTTTCGTAGTCGATAACTTACCCATTTTCCGATGGAATACATTTTTGTTTATTTATATTATCATTTTAACTTTAGCACCAGGATAAAAATGTAGGAAAATATTTGCACTGAATGTATCCCACGACACGTCCGTATTCACTATTTCATCAATTGATTGCGGTAGATTTTGTGGAGCATTTCTTTTTGATTTAAGGAAGTAAGGTTTTTGTGTCTTTAAGGTGCAATAATTAACAAACCTAGTTTTACACAGTTGACAGTTGGGAGTTTTATCTTTCAATTATTGTTGCTATCTTTAATTCATGATTTCTGTTTCTTTTCGCAACTTTACCCGAGAGCTAAATTCCATAGGTTCATACAGGTTTCCGTATAAGTTCTTAGATTAACAGTTTAAATTCATTGATATATTTTCCTAAATAACATAGAGACTGAAGTTATGTGAATAGCGGACCTATTAAACTTTATATGTGTATATAATAGTTATTCGTGGTATTTTTTCCTTTATTCCTTATTTCATGCCACTCGGTGTACGCCACCAATATTTTTCAGCAATTTTGATTTTATTAAATTTTAATTACACCAATGATAAAACATTAATGAAATGAACAATATCCCTGTTAGGTTTTAGGAATACCTTGACGGAAACTTATAGTTTCAGGAGCTACAAGTCTAGAACATGATTAGAAATTAAAGTGCAGTAATAAATTTGAAAGACATTAAATAATTAAGTAATGTATCAAAAGCGAGTAATTTTACTTAGGTGTAATTACAATTAAATTTTGCATTTTATTATTAGAGAGATACTTTGCAAAGCTTGATAAAAGTTATTGGAAAACTTGTATTGTATGTAGTTAAAATAAATGTTTATTGACCAAGCTCTTAGGTTTAATGTCAAATATAAGATCTGATAACAAATATTAGGTAAGTGCTACTACTAACGAAGTTGGAAGAATTATTTATAATGATAATTTATATAGGTATAAATAGATAATTACGAAAAATACAATAATTTACCTAAACCAAAAATTTACAGCCTTTCAACGAACATTTTAATTTCTATGCTGATGCAAATATTGCGATGGCAATTTTGTAGTTGTATAATTTATGAGTACCTAAAATTGTCAAGGACTTCACTGATATTCGTCTATATCTCACGAATATAATTTACAGGTTTAGCCCAAAAAGAGTAAAGTAGTCACGTGAGAATGTAACGAAAACATACCGTCAAAACGCAAGGATTTTTAGGTAATACAGAACCTTAATAAGAACAGGGACAAAATGCTTTCCCATTCAATTTGCAAATTATATCACAATTTTTTAAGTCATCGCTCAAATAACTCAATTTAATTTTTGAATTTCGACGTCATCGAAAATATTTTGGATGTTAATTGCTATGAAATATACCAATTTGCATTGTAATATCACTGCCCTGTATCCTGATTGAATATATCGTCCATTGAAGGGATGTATATATGGATCCAAACATCTGAAGTATGTTGACAGGAAAACATTAATTTATATGCAGATTGTTTTTTATTTAGATTTCTTGTCGAAATTTTTTTTTGTTTGTTTTGAATTGTGATTGTGAATTTATTAATTTGCAATATCACCATTCTTAATTACTAATTTTGGATGATTCCATTACCTTTTAATTGCTCGTAAATTAAATTGAATAGAATTTCCAGCATTCATTTATTATTGTGAAAGAAGACAAATTTAAAAAAAAAACAATCAAATACGAGTCAGAATATTTTTTTACAACATTCATACTTAATATTAACTTTACAATATTGATGAACCCTATATAATACCAGACTTCGCAATCACTGGAGTTTTATTTCTGCGGAATATCTATATCGTAAAAAAAAATGTTCGGAAACGTCTATGTACGTAGACAGTTGCACAGTGAATTACTTAAAGTATAGCTAAATTAAAGAATTTAAATAATATTAAATAAAATTTAATTTAATTAATTTAATATTTTAAACATGGAAAAATTTAAAGTTATATTTAAATTAAAGCTAGTTCTACCTCTATATAGTTTGAGCGAAGAGAACTGAAATCTTATTTTTATTTGGCTTGAAAAAGTAATGAAATCTATCGGATTGTAAATTATATCTTTCGTAAAAAAAAATAAAAGCTTTTTGCTTTGTTCTGGTATCCTCGAGATAAATGCAATAATATTCATGCCTATAAAGCAATATATATAAATAATGACTCGTAACGCCACAACAAAAAACGAAAGAAAATTTACAAGTGGCCCCAAAAAGTGTTCACTAATGTGACGAGTAAATCCTACTTATGTGTCATTTTGGCAGTAACATGCATAAAGGAATTAAATATTACCATAATACTAAATGCAACACATCTCCAAATGTATATAACATAATATGTTAATATGTAAAATACCAAATACTCAAGCTACAAATTTCACGGTGGTAAAGTCGTTTTTTTTCTTCTTTCAAAGCGAGAAAATCTCACATACGTCGATATTACTTAGTGTCACTTCACTTATTGCTGAAATTTGTCGATAAGAAAAGTTAAAATAATTCATAAAAAATATTAATTGACATCTCCAATTACAAAATTGAATGGCCATGTGACCGAGAGAAGAATGGTCATAATGAACTGTAAAAATATCTTTATTTACTACGGAAATCTAAAAGAGCTCAATAGAATATAAAATTAAAGTGCACAAATGACATAATAAAGTTCCAAGGGTTTAATAATTTCGTAACATTATTTATCCTCTTTAGGATTTCTTATCGCAAGAGAAAAAATGGAGCACCTAAAGCATCACTCACTCTAAAAATTCTAGGTAAACTGGCTATGTATACAATAATTTTCTGGTTCTTGGTTTGTTTCCACCATACGAATGGATCGAGATTGCATCATCATAATTTTTCGTTTAAATAAATTTGTAATTCAATTGAAATATGGTTTTTAGGAATCCCTTCAAACAGGTTGCCTGCTCAAAGGAAGTAATATCTTCATTGCCTTTGGGAGTGGAGGTCTGTCCTTCTTATTATCACTGCTACTGCTTTCCAACACTCCGCTCCTTTTGATATGTTTTTTGAAATGTTCAATGTCATTTAGCAGTTTCAATAAAATTTGTGAAAATAAAAATATTTTTAATGTATTTTACATGTTTATTTTAAACTATTTAATAAATATAAATTAAATGTTCTATCATAACGCTTTCTATGGATCACGATGCTCCCTACATAGCGCCATTTACAATCTCGATGCTGATAATGCTACGCGCGCTGACTAGTCCTTCCGTCGCATGGGCTCTGTAGAAAGTACCACCACTTTTTTTTCAGGTATATAGAAATTAACCATCTTTGGATTTTAATTTAAAGGAACGCCTCGCAGACACGTTTTAACCTGTTATTTTAAGCAAAGCGCTCCAAAAAAAACGCTTCCATTGAATATTCGTATTCAGCAGACATATATTCGGCCCAACTATAGACCTGCCTATTTATTTCCATTAGATATTATTAAAGTTTAATGCACTGATATATAAGAGCGATAACTTAGGATTAATAAAGTAATTTAATTTCAAAGGTGATTATTCCCTATTTGAAGTTATCAAGATTATTAGTGTGGAATTAAGAAGATAAATTTGAAGTTAGAAAAGGAATTAGATTTAGAATCTTCAAAAAAACCTGTACGAATAAATATAGCGGAAAAGTTTTTGTGTGTTTATCTGTTTGTGCTAAATTCTAAGATTTAATATAATTAAAACAACTCACGCTTTGAGTCATAATAAAGCTCATGAAGCTGCGATTCATGTGGCAGATTGGTGTTAAAAAATATAGCAAACTTGAGTAACACTGTTTTAACTGTACAAAAGAGAAAGATCGTCCCATTTTTTGTTATCTCAATTATGCCCTCCAAAATGATCATAGATGTCGCCTGGCAAATGGAAAGGATACGTTTAGCAACCGCGGGGAAGAAAGCAGCTAAATAAGTTGTTTAATAAGCAGCTAAATAAATTAATTCTACGCGGTGAAGCCACGAGGCACAACTAAAGAAAAAAAAATTCAGAATAGTTCACATTAAATTCATAGTTAATGTGTTGAAGATCATAAGAAAAGGAAACTTCATACTAAGAATGTGAACAAATTAAAATATTACTGGTAAAAATGCTCCATAATAAATTCAAGTGTGTGTTGGATCGATCTTAAAAAAGTTGAGTAAATATTTTTAATACAAGTATGCTATACTTTGAGAAGAAATATAATGATATCAGCAATAAAAAAAACTATACGATAATTGAACAAATAATGATGAAAAATTATTTTTAATTAGTACCATAAACACGGTACAACGTAGAATTTTTATTAGAATACGCTTAAGCATTTATAAAAATTTAAGAGTTTATATTAACAATATCTTAGTACCAATATTTTTTTTCATCATGTAAATACATTTCTCAGTATATCTGCCTTAGGTTGTATTCGTACGGTAAGCTTTAGGTAACTTTGTAGTAAGGCAATTTTCCATTATTTTAATTTTACCAATTTTGAAGATAGAAAGAGGGGAGAAGGGTTGACATGATTTGCGAATATTTTCATTAATATCTCTAGAATTATATTACGTAAAATTCTGAAAGAAATTGTATTTAATTATCATTTGAAAGCCTACACGATATATGAAATCAAGAATGAAAATTTGATTTTTTCATTTGCCCTTTCTAAAATGTTTGGATAATTATTTCTTTTTTAAAGCAACTACATATATGTGAGTTAACAACAAGTTAAGCAACTACATATATGTCTGTTTCTCATGAAATAGGCTGTTAAAGATGGACAAACAGACTGACACGTAATTGGCCTTAAAAGGAAGTACCATTACATCAAAGGTGACCACTTTTAAACCCACCACTTTTTTTGTCCAATTTCTGGAATGTTATAGAAGCTCGGCGAGCAAATAATAAATATTAAAATTTTTCTTCTGTAATAAATATGAATTTATTTCGAAATGAAAATAGAGGACTCTTTTTTCATGAATGTCGTTTAGGGCAAAAAACAAGCGAAGTATTAAGCAATATATACACAATGACAGATGCAGATATACTCTCTTGCGACACAACCAAGCACTGATTCTTTATTGACTTTGATCTGTCTAATAAACCTCATCCAAAGCGACTTCCTACAATTGATTTAGAAAAACTTAAAAACCTTACTAAATCAGATCCCCGATTAAGTTCACGTTGTTTAGTAGAGCTTTTTTCAGGCTCTTATACTGCAACGGAAAATCAACTTCATGCTTTGAAAACTAACACCCTTTCCACTTCAGAGGACAGGTAATGTGAGATTGGGGCAATTGAGTTCCCATCACACCAACGAGAGGCTAAAATATCTGGTTACAGTAGATGAAAAGTGGGTGGCTTGTATAATTTTTTAACATAAGTACCCAGTAATTAGTAGCTGGAGAAAAAGGTGTATCTAGACCAAAACACTTCTGAGTAAGAAAAAAAGAATGTGTAAAAGATACTTTTAAAAAAAAGTAAAAAAATGATATTCTTGAGTGCATGGTGGTGTATAAATGAAGTTATTTGTTAAGTTATTCATTGGGAATTCCTTCAAGCTAACAGCACAATTACGGCGAAGATTTATTGTAAATAATTGAGCAAAATAACCATTAAATTTCCTTCAAATAAAAGCAAATTTTATTTATTACATGACAATGACCGAATACACGTAGCAAAAATAACGCCATATATACTACTTTCACTGTAATACCACATTTGACACCTAATTCATATTTATCGAATATTTTCCTAATTATGTCAGGAGATCGTGCAATATAAATCTGACCATTTCAAAAGAGTTCTGCGTCCACTAGAGGCAGAATACGTCGTTACCAAGTCAGCTTACACTGAGACCCTATCAAGAATTGCTGCAATATTTTCATTCAGTAAGACAAAAAAAGAGTGAGTATGTAGAAAGCCCAGAAATCGGGAGGCAGAGCAAAGTAGGGCAGAAAGCTCGTGCAATCTTTGAGTGGGGAAATGTGTCACCGGCAGGGTTACTTTAATAATTTGTGAGCATCTAGCCATATCGCTATTGGCACAGGAGCACTACCTAGTGGAGAAAAAGTGTGTCATAGGGATTTGCATTTATCTGTTTTTTAATTAAAAGTTTGTATTGCTTTGTAAGGTGGTGAAAAAATTTTATTCGTTTCCATCTAGACGCACTTTAGTCGTCATATTTTCTTTTCTATTTAGTTAAATCAGATTTACTTTGTTTTATACTAACATCACTAAATTATTGCTTGGCAGCGTTCATGCAAAATTTAGAATATTAATTATGCTATTAATATTTACTTTAAACTTTTAACATGTTTCATAGAATATAACTTTTAAGAATACTGGAAAGCGGCAAAACAGTATTTAATTGTTTTCTTTGTGTTTAAATAAAATACATAAATTTAATTCATAACTTATTTTATCTGTAAACCAGTGCCTCTACAATATAACTCATCCAAGTTAAAATTAATTTCAAACAACATAAGAGAAATATTTTTGAATAAAAAATGAGCCGAGAAGTGTCAAGTATTTACGTTTATGATTTTTTTTTAATTTCAAGATTAAATATATATGAAATCTTGATTTTAATTTTATTTGGATTAAATACCGCCGATATTACCTAAGTTTTGTTATGAGGAACCATCATTTAATAATTAATTGAGTGTAACAGTATATGTGTAGATATATTGGGTATAAGTATAATATATATATATATATATATATATATATATATATATATATATATATATATAAATATATATATATATATATATATATATATATATATATATATATATATATATATATATATAAATATATATATATATATATATAAATATATATATATATATATATATATATATATAAATATATATATATATATATATATAAATATATATATATATATATATATATATATACATATATTCGCCTCAAATATTTCAATCGAGCATCCGATATTACGACACGAAACGATAACTATATATTGAATATTAAATTAACCAAAACACGAACGTTTTACATTTATTTTGTTGTGAAAATTGCTTTCCCGTATTTAAATTAGCGTAACGTATGTGCGTTTCAGTAGGAACAAATGTCTGTGTGGTCATTTGTGGTTTTGATGAAAATTATTTGCTCAATAACGGTTCAGATGTAGAATTGTAATAACTCTTAATTTTGTTTTTAACCAAATCGTGACTCCGCAAAAATTTATTTATAATTCAGTTAAATAAGCTCGAATATGGTATATGTGCCGAAAAGGTCATAAATTATATGCTATGCTAAATGTATCACTGGAGGGCTGGTCTCGTAATAAAAACAAATGTGTTTAATGTACCATTTGTTACATCTTCATGTATAAATATAAAACTTATATAAAAGTAAAACCACATTGTTTGACCCTACGATTATTTTTCCCGCTTTTAAATTTTAAAACATTTCCGCTTTTGCTTTTACTTCATGGGGATTATATTACCAACAATTGGCTCGGCCGTCCCTTCGGCAAACTAATTCCGCATCATTAACGGGCTCGGATGTTGCGATATTGTTACGCTCGGCTAGCTTTTAATGGTTCATTTGCAATTTCTTAAATATTATTCAATTGTTGATGAGAAGTTCATTCTAACCGAAGAGATTTCTCTGTCGACTAGGTTTCTAAACGGGTATGGATGATATTATATTACTGACTTTTCTTTATTTTTAACCAATCCTACTATCTAGCTAAAAGTACCCTGTATTAATGTTTCAGAAATTGAAACGAGAGATCTTGATGAGGGGCCTCTATTGAAACTTACCAATGAGTGTTGTAGCTTCATCGACACTATATATATATATATATATATATATATATATATATATATATATATATATATATATATGTATATATACATATATATATATATATACACACATATATATATATATATATATATATATGTATTTATGTATATATGTATGTATATATATTACACTTTTACTTTTTGTGATTACTCGTGTCATGAGAAAGAAAAATAAATCGCGCTTACCAAATATTTTGTTAGAATAACTAGATTTAAATTTTCATAGCAAGAAGTTCTTTGGAACAGATTTATGGCCACGGAACCCTTAAGCAACCACTTTTATGTCACAGAACGACAACGACAAAGTAACATGTAAGTGTTGACATATACACTATACATTAGTGATTTTTCTTCTTAATTACAGGTTTTAGTATAATTGCATATTACACTTTGCTAAAGGTTTATATAAATGTTCAATTATTCGAAATGATGCTTTGATTAATAAATGGTCAAGACTTTAGATGATCCAATGACGAATGTAACTAGCCGTGGAATACTGTGATACTTACATGAACCATCAATGTTCCATAGAATCTACTACGGGGATAGCTGCCTTAGATCTCATGAGATCATCATAGTTTTAAGAATTAGTGGGAAATGGGAAAATCTCAGATTGACCAAAAATATCCCTTAATTTAATCCCGCAATTTTTCAAAAATATTTTTTCAACAATATTAACTATAATTTAACAATATTCAAATAAAATAGGTAGCATCAGAAAAACAACAAATAAATTGGCTACAACAAATATGAAATGAAAATCAACTGCAAATTATCACTATGCGGATACTATTACAATACTACCAAAAAGCACAGCTTTGTGAATGCTCGCGAGTTTTTTTAATGCGCGTCCATTAAAATAATGCTTGCAGGTTGCAGGTTGAGGTTGGGGCTGCCGCTCTTCTATAGTGCTTCAGTCAGATTTACAGACGCTAATATAGACGACTTTACTACACGGCCCGGGATGCGCGACAGCTCCAACATCATCCGAAGCATGATCACTGGTCGATTACTTATTTAAATGCTACGTGCATAACCAGTTTATTAAATATCCATATAATATATATATATATATATATATATATATATATATAAAAATATATATATATATATATATATATATATATATATATATATATATATATATAAATATAAAGCAAAGATCTTTGCTAATTGCCCACCTGAGATGTTGTCATACAACGAAACCTAGGTCGTGGTAAAGACTTTAAATAAAGTAGATACAATACCATATCACGTAGTTTAATTTAATTGTGAAATATAAATTTCTACAAAATTAACGTTAAATATACTTCATTTAAAGTACTTAATAATTTTTAAGAAAGAATTTTAATAGGATGCAGACTTTGTTTAGAAATTTTGCAAATTCCTGTATCTCGAAGGGAACCTCTACCAGTATAAAATAAAATAGGAAATGTCCTACAAATATATCCATCACACGTAAATTCATTAATTTGTACAGAATCCAATCTAGGCCAAGGTAAAACACGAGACCTATCATTTTCTTCTTGAATGTTCAATACTGCCTTTCTATTATATTGAAAGGTCAATTCCATTTTTTCTGGGTAGCTTCAAAATTATCGGTAATGTTAAAAACCATTTTCTCGACAAGAATACAATTCGGCAACTCGAGTTCTTTTGTGATATTCTCCTGCATCAGACGTCAAAGAACGGTTACTGTCGTAATCTTTACGATATGTTATATAAAAAACAAGTACGGGGAGGGTTTTCTTTAATTGTTCTATACCATGTACCACCACTTGAGGACATTTAAAACACAAAATTATAATAATAAAAACTTTTTTTTAAATGAGTCGCTTTGTATAAAAATTTTGAATTACCATATTCTTTTTTGCTCGTAGGTTGATGGAAATGAAGGAAAGCATACATATTGCCGAGATTCTATAAAATTTACCGATGAAAATTGCACCAAATCCTGAAAGTGTTTCTTGCTTAGTGCGCTAGGAAATAAACTCGCAGACAAAAATATCAAAAACAAATTTTTTGCATTCAATTACTCTGATTATATCTCATTAAATCATGGTTTTGTAAATACCTTCAACATGCGGACACGTAAATTCTACAGCTTTATATAACATATAGATATATTAGCTAATATATACATATAAATATGGTAGTAACTACAATATCGTCACTACCTTTCATACTCTTGGATCATGGTGGGAAAATGTTTTAAGTGCTTAAATTATTGGCACAATTTTTTAGCATACAAGGCACAAATATTGTACCTCGAAAAGCGGGAAACATTATTACCTATTTATATTGTGATATTCCTACAGTCAGTAAGACAGTACACTCGTACCTCTTCGTGGCATTTCGCTGTGACAATAAAAAATGTAAAATTGTTAAAATGTAATTTTTGACAATTAAAACAATCCCAATAGCGGAATTTGGTTAAATTTATCCATACAATATGTATTGTATGGTCCAAAAAAATTAAGAAACTAACTTTAATTTTTTTTAAATGTAGATCGATTCAGTTTCATATGACGATCATTTTATTGTAGGTATAAAATAAAAAAATCTGGCCACAGAAGTTGGTAAAAACAATGCCAATACAAATTGTTTGGATTCTACATCTTGTTTTATTCGATTTATATAGTTTATTTAACCTTCACAACTTACTATCGATTTCTTTAGAATATATAAACTTCCAAGTATTACGTTTCGATTTGTTAGTAAACATTCTTTCTAGAAATATTACACATCTGCATGCCCTATTAATTTTGTAATTTTTTAACGGATGCCGCTAGTAAGAATCTAGTTAGTAAAAATATTCACACATCACGTGTCGATTTTGTTATTAAATGTTTTAGAAATATAACACACCTGCATGTATGCTTTATTAATTCCGTAATTTTATAACAGATGGCGCTAGTAAACACATGCTAGTATTATGTATTGTTGTTTCGTATTTTTTTATAATTTTTTAACATATTTAAATTCAAAAATAGCGATTATAACCAAATCTATACATGACTTTAAAGTATTATGTTAAATTTTAAATCCGGATGTGTAATAGTTTTTTTGTAAAGTGTACCACAAAACTGTACGGGTTGCGGGATAGTGTTAGGTCTCGCTTCACTCGTCCTAATAAACGAAATATACCAAGAAAGCCACGTAAAAAATAAATACGTTGATATTTGACGAAAGCTGACGTTTGAAATGACATTTGACAGATAATCTAATTTTAAGATAATTTTTTGCAAATTTCCATCGAGAACATAAGATTAATCAATTCACACATTCAAAATATGGATTTTCCTACGGCCATGCAATGACCGATGGCCTTAAAACGCGGATAGTAAAGGAAGGTCTGATCCATTAATATAAAGTGGCACAGCGGGCGACAGAAAGAACTAGGCCCGGAGTGTCCCGAAAGGATAAAATTCGAAATAAGGAAGTCCACCGACAACCGTTGACATTGATAGGGTAATAGGCCATATTTGCGTAAGAATCAACAATCGATGTGATAGATGAGTTATTGAGTGAAGAGCATGAAGTTTGAAGCGCAGCATTGGATACACCCCAGCCAAAGGGGCTGGAAACCTGAAAAATCAGCGGCAAGTGTTTGAATGCGAAAGGTGTAGAACCGTGTGGGGTGCGCTTTTGGAAAGGCTAAATCCAGAGACAAAAAAGGATAAAAACGGATAAATTTTGGAAAGGCTAAAATCTTAACAGTGGGTCATTACAGAGTAATAATGACGATGATTATGAGGATGCTAATGGCGGTATGCTTTGGCGTTCTGTAGCTCACATTGCATATCTAATACAACTGAAATATTAATTCAAATAGAGTGGAAGTTATATGTTATATTACTCTATGGAACTATGTAATTACTTTATTCCTGTATTATTGTGACGTATTATTACGCATGTATCTATATATTTGATTATATTCAAAAGTGCGTCATTTACCGTGTAATAATATAATCCTTTATCAAAAATATATGTTCACATTTTAATATATTTTTTTTAAATATACTAACTAAAGAAATCCAAAATTCTGCGTGAGAAAAGTAGGCATGGTTAGTTTTTAACAAAAAAGTCACATATCCAGTTATGCTATATATCCAATGTGACTAAAAGTGTAAAAGGTCAATTGAAATATTTGAACTTCACTTGAACTTTTAACGTCGCACTCTGGCCGTAAGATGACCGTAATCGAAGAATAGACTTGATCATTTTCTACATAGTATTGCCAGATCATATGGTAAATGGTTGAGAATACTTCGTAAAAGTGAAGTAGGAAATAATACCTTACGTGCTGTTTTCACTAGACATTCCTATTTCATACTACAATCTATTCCTCCTCTCGATGCAGTGGGCGCTTTCTGAGCATCTCTTTACTTCTGATGACGAAATAATATATTGGCCTTCATGAGAACTGATGATAGCTGTACAATAGTGTATTATAAATAAAATAATTTCATATTTATTGCATAAATAATTATGCTACTTAAATATGAAAACTTTGTGATTGTTTATAAATAGGTTTTCCTAAAATTGTCTTTAGTTTATCGCTTAATTCATTTCCAATTTACATTTATTCAATACAAACGAGTAGTAATAAAAGTAAGGTGAACATAATATCGAAATTATTTAAAAACAAAAAGTTTTCATTATTCCTCTTCACAGAAGGTTAAGACGGCAGCGGTTTGTCTGTTTTAAGTCAATTATTTGAAGTTTTAGTTCACTTTGATGGGAACTGTCGTTCTTTTGGTTACTTCTTCATAGCAGGCATTATTTTTAAAGACATTATCATGTCAAAATGTATTTATTTGGCCACAAAAAAATTTAAACTAATATTTTTATAGACGATTAGACGAAAGATAAGTATGGTTCACAAATTTAAAATTAAATGAATGATTTAAAATCAACAACTTGGGCTTCATCCGTTCAAAATTCTATGAATTATCTTGTAAATTGCCAGTCTAAAATTTTATTTTTATTTTAGTTTCCTCAAAAACCAAAATATTTATGACATTTCCAGAATATCACACAAAGATGGTTTTGTTACTTTGTATGCAATATAAATGCAGTTTAGTCAGATTCAGTAACACACTCGTACAAAAATCGCTATTGTCAGTAGATGGTATTAATAAATGTATAATATAAAATAGCCTATAAGAAATTTTAAAACTGTGGTGGAACTTTACGACTCTCCCTTTTTTCAGGAACCAAACCATAAGAAAACGGCAACGGTACTTGTGTATCCATCCAGAGGTTAAAGTCATTTTCATAAGGCAAGTTAAAATTTGGCACAAATTTACGGAGTAATACCCTGTTTAAAGATATTAAGTTAAACATATCTGAATTTTGATTTTAAGGGTTAACTGAGAGGTGTAAAATGCAAAGGTAAAAAGATTTTTTATAAACTCTGACATGCACTTGGTGTTATTTTTAATAATTCAGTTTTATCGCAGAGATGTTGAAATATTGAATGCTCAGGTGGAAAATAATATCTAACGTGCATTGGAAATTTAATAATTTTTTCCTGCTAATGTTATGAAAATATTTCCAGTGTATAATTTAAAATATGGAAATTAGAAAGTGATGCATATTACAAACGTTCGAAGCTTCTGAGTATATGAATACTTATATGAAAATCGATTTAACACTTTACCGACCAATAACAGGATGGTATATTTTATTAGTCAAGGGTTAGAGTCAAAGAGTACTAACAAATTATAAGGCATTTAAAAAAATATTGACGGGTTAAGAAGCATTCTGGAAATATTCCCATATTTGTTATATGGAATTTTTAATTTTTTTTTGCTTTCTTATAATAAAATATTTATAAAAAGGTACAGGCTATCTGTAAATTATTATTACGAAATAAATTGATATAATTAAAAAAATACTACGAAATAAATGTATACATGTATCTTTCACTACGAAATTTGTATCAATTTAGACACTTTTATTACTAGAAGAAAATCTACGTACAGCGCGGTGCAGCAGATACTTTGCAACAAAGATAGTTAGGATGATGATATTTGAAGTCTATATACCTGGGTATGTGAATATGGATGTTCCATCCAAGGGAAGTGTGTAACCATTGGAGCGATTATAAGAAATGACGTGCCGTTGGATTCGCCTTAAGACTGAAATATAAAATATGTCTAACCACCACATTACCTCGAGTGATTTAAAAAGTTTTTAACCCATATCCGTAAACATGTCTATATATTCCAATTGTATATAATATATTTTCTTTCCGTGGAAATTACTATTTACCAATAGAGGGAAAATAATCTATATGCCTACTGGATGGACTTTCATAAGTTTTTTGCGAGTAAATAATTGTAAAACAAACCCACACATATTTTTCCTCCTAACTGTACTACGGTGACGTCAAAAGGAAAGTTAATTATTTTATGCATAATGAATACGGCGGCCCATATAACGGGGACTCTCGATTTCGTGGAGTAACTATATTACTTATTTCTTCAATTGTTAGAAAGAAATGATCTACTATTAGTTCGAAGTAAAATTGGAAAATTTAATATGCAATTCAATTATAAAAAATGTAAAACATGTTTTAAAAGTTTTTCAATTGATAGACTATTTGGACACCGTAAACTTAAAAATAATAAATACGATAATGTTGTTTCTGTATTCGAAAGCATACTTATTGCGCACCATTTGTGATAAAAACACGTCTTGGAATATAAAAAAAACATTATTTTAAAATCTACTTTCCCTTTCAATGTTTTTAATTTTAATTTTTCTAGGTACTTTATTTCATTCACAATTATCTTAAAGCTATGAACTCAATTATCAATAATATCTAAGGTATTCGAGTATCTCTTACATGTGAAAATTAAAAATACTCATATATAAATATAACAAGAGCATACATAATAAATTCACAAATATTCCAGATAATGTATGAATGAAGAAATGAAACCATTTACATAGGAGAAAGAGTACGGAATGTTTCAAACTTGATTAATGTAAATAACGATATTATTTGTTTCGGTAGCCAAACAAACAAACAAACAAGTTTATCAAACTTGAATACTATTCATGTAGTCCATTATTCAAAATTGTAAGTTCATGAAAATTATTGAATATGAATAGAATTAGATCATTTCAAAATCAATTATATGTATATATATATATATATATATATATATATATATATATGTATGTATGTATATATATATATATATATATATATATATATGTATGTATGTATATATATATATATATATATATATATATATATATATATATATATATATATATATATATAAATATATATATGTATATATTAACTGAATAAAAATCGTCCTAATATATTTGCCATATAACAATTTTGTAAAGATCGCTAAACGAAGTCGACTCAGAATTTTTACGCTCCTCTTTAATGTATTAAAAATTTTCAGGTTCCAATTTATCTTAATTGACAGCCTCTACTAAACGATATTAAATGATGTGTTTTTAGCAGGATACACTATCTGAAACGTTTTCAAAATTTTCATCCGACTAAAACGAAAGTCTGCTTTTGACAAAAGCTCCTATTACCACTAACTGGCTAGTGAAATTCATTCCATCTCGATTTTAAGTAACATTTAAACAAACTGAGCTTTAAGTTACGTATCCGGTATATCTTCGATTTCAGTAAATATGAGGTATGTAAATATAGGTCAAGTCTCAAATGGTTGATTATTCGTGATCCTTCCCATCTCTACATGTTTACGCTTTTCTTTAATATATTAAAATACGTTAAGTGTCAAAATGACCTCATTGAGATATTTAAAGCTTTGTCTGCTCAAAGTCACGGATTACGTTCTGAAAGCTTACTCACCCTAATTACTTTCAAACTTACCTTTACATCTTAGGAAAAATGTTTTATATCTAAGTAGCATAATTTTGAAATCAGCTGAATCCTGACACCTAGTTAACTGGAAGAGATGGTTTCTGTAGCAATAAGTTGGTCATAGGTGCTATATATTAAAATTGCCAAATAAATAAATTAATGACTTACATTGTATTCACTATGGATGATAGAATTGGTAAAAAAAATTTTAAATTAATCAGCTGCCAAATATTTGACCAAAAAATTATCTTAGTGGTATTATCTATAGGCGAAATTAAATTAAAATAAGAGGTCAATCATGTTCCATGACAAACCTTATATAGCATGGTTATTACAAATGTCGATTAAAAACAAAGCTTGCCTTTCTAATTATTTGTTAATGACAATTCAAGATTATACTGCGATCTTAAAATGCGTATTCAATTCCCGATTAAACAAATGCTCCTACTAAAGATTAAAACCGCATTTTAAAAGAAAGAAAAACTTCAAAAAGTAATTGTGGAATAGTTTCCACTAGTGTAATTTTCTATTTAGGAACATTAGTGTTCGTAAGTTTCGCAAACTTCGTCTTTGAGATTTTCTCATAAGTTTTCCTTACCACAAAACATGGTTTGAAATCTGTCGAGCTTTCAAGTTTCATGAGCAACATAGTTGTTATGAGTATCGGCGAAGCTACAAAACCGTATCTATATGTAAAGCAAAAACTTTCCTCATTTGTGCCTTGTAGGATGATATATATAAGAGAAAGTGAGGGCGGCTATTAATTTAATTGAAAATTTCAATTTTTCAGTGTCATGTGGACGCTTCAATAAATTTAAATTGTATTTTTAAAACAAGACCTTATAGGCAACGGTATTCCAATATAAAAACAGCATTATGAATGACTTCGGAGGCGTTAGAATAATTTTTTTATTAAGCAATGTAAAAGTTCTTAATAATTTGAGTTTAATTAGAGAAATATTTACTTTTAACGAACTTGTTTGCGCAAAATGTGACAGGCGGAAATTGTACTGTTCGAGATATTTCAGTTTTTTGAAGATTTACCGTATGGAATCTTCGCATCGATCTTTGACAAACTTTGACTATTATAGGCAGAGTTTATAAACCCAGTCAATTTCCAAGTATATAATATTAATTTACCTCAGGGAAATTATTATCATTTGAAAATGTGGTTCCTATAATTATTAAAAATTAGGTAAAACTATCAAATGCTTTTATACCCGTAAAGGTGTTTTTGCCTTTACGGGTATTAAAACACTTTTCATTCTCAATAAACTGTATGAAGACATAATTTATTATTAATTTGTGAACAAGAAAGTATAAGAATAGAATAACATGTGAAATACAAATTGTCTCAATATTAACAACGTACATGAATATGTACAGCATAAAAATAATCATTCAACCTTTTTCAATCTCATCAGTAAATTTATAATCTCATCGTAATGACCTGAAGCTCTCGTGAAAATAATAAAAAATGCGACGATAGCTTTAAAATGAGGAATTAATGGAAAAGTAGTCACTTATCTACCACTTATTAGAGTCGTTTTCCAACGCTTTAAATAATCAGTTTGGAAACGGTTATGAAGCGATTTAATTATCTTTAAATGCTACATTAAATAAGCATTACTTTAGTGTCCTTAGAAATTTCGAATAATGATCCTGGCTTGGTTGGATATATTATAAAAAAACAATTTATTTACGGAAGGACAGAATTTTTTGAAAGGGTTCAACGGCAGTTAAGAAATTATGTTGTGGTAAATTTTTTTATCTATACGATCATAAAACTGTAACTGGATCGTGTTTTACATTGAAGAAGTATTTCTTTTGAAGATAAAGTACTTTATTTATTGTAAGTCATCACTAATATGGATTTCCTGTTATTGCCATAAATATTTAATAAGAACAAATATAGCTAAGTAGGGGGCGTTTTAGTTTTCCGACAATATTTACGTAGGTGTCTAAATCATCACTGAGGTTGGTGTTACCATGTTTGAAATCGTTAAAAGTCGATCTGCGACCTAAGGATAGATAGATAGACGTTATCAGTTCAGTCTTTTAATTCAGTTACGGAGAACTAGACATTTGTGGAATTACATAAATAAACGAAACATGTGACACATATTTCAATATGTGAATTAAATCCAATTGCATTTTTATAACGTTATGTCCATTAAAATGTATTACTTTTGAAAGAATTGAATTAACATAATACCATAAAAAGCAGTAAGTAAATTCAAATAATTTAATGACGCTTAGAATCACTTTGAGGGTTTTGCATTTTTAACGATATTATAATATTGTATACATCAAAATATTAATGTTAGCTAAAAAGTTTTGCCCAAAATTTACTGAGAAATATATTTAGAAAACTATTATAAAAATTTAAAACACGAAATATTTGCTCAAATAAATATATAGTTAAATAGTCTTCAGGTTTCTGTTAGGTTTTCGCGTCATTAAAAATCAAGTCACGAATAATCAAAGCTCCTCTTGTTTTAAAACAAAGTGAAGCAGATAAAACTTTCAAATTGACCATTAAACAATTGTGACAAATTTACACTTTGGAGGGTTATTTTAAACCAAGTTAGTATTAAATATTTAAGCTACTAATAAAGTATATCGAATACTCCTGGTAATTGTAGTTAACATAAAATATAAGCTATAATTATCAGTAGCATTCAATAGTACTAGCCTACCCAATTCTTCTAACAATATTAATTTTCTCAAATATAGATGTTTTCTGACATATTTTAAAATGCGTTAAATTTCAAGAAGTTAAACAATTTTGCACTATTTCCAATGTCACATATTTTAATAACATTAAATTTAGTGTATGATATTAACTTTAACTTTGGTGGTTGCAAAATGGTTAAATGTAAATGCATGCGACAAAGGTTTTGTGACTATATCAACATAAAGTTATGATTATTCTAGAGATTTGTAATAAGAACAAATCATTAATATACAAAGTAGATGCGTTTTTTCGGTTTCTTTACATAGTGTGTATATATTACATTAGTTGTT
Source organism: Druceiella hillmani (assembly GCA_039881145.1). NCBI lineage: Eukaryota > Metazoa > Arthropoda > Insecta > Lepidoptera > Hepialidae > Druceiella > Druceiella hillmani. Next base: position 10,749,314 of record JAYKKI010000078.1, on the reverse strand, counting down.
GTGTTTATATCGTATAATTGATAGGACACATCCATGATTTACAAGTATCCCTAAACAATTTTTTTCGAAATTTTGTGCAAGGTAATTCTGGAGATATTGTAGAAGATATACAAATAAACTATCTCTCTCCCGCCCCCCTATTTCTGAAACTACTACGATCATAACTGTGAAAAGTAACATTACCAGAATTTCAAATATAATTCAACAGAAAATTGTAGTTATTTTTATATATTGCATAGCTTTTGAAAGCTTTTACATATATGAAACTTATATTATTATATATATTTATGTAGTAAAAATTATTATTTGTATTAGTAAATAGTTTAGTAGAAGTGCTATGTACCATTAAATGTGTATGTGTGTAAGTGTACCGAACATTCTTAGTACGTAGTCTGTAGGTTTAATATAACCACTATTTGCGGTTAATTCAATAACGGATTTCTTGAGAGTTTAGTTTTTATTATGTGCCTCAATCGAGTTTGAAACTGTACAGTCCAATCTCGTAAAATAAAAGTATTTATAATAAACAATGCGTTAGAATAATTAGTAATCAACCCGCTATCTAGGTTCATCCGTATCGGCTTATGTGATAACCAAAGAGAATATTTCTGCTTCTTCCCCAAAATATGAAAAATGTTTCATATTCCATTATGAGATAATACTAAGTCCATGTAGGAGAACTGAATCTGGGATCTTTTTCAGAAAAGTTTTTCACATTTCTAAATTTGATAATAGGGGCACGTTAGGTGAATTTTTCAGGAGAGATTTTCTTTTTTGATTCTTTGAAACTGTTGCTTGAATGTGTTACCGATATATGTGCCCACGTTATTTGTTGCTTCACTCACTTTTCCTTCTAAATAGAATTCATGAATTTAAAGCTTTCTATGTTCTCTTCGTGAAATATTTACATTTTCTTTATATTTTAATCGCCGAAATACAATTTTTAACTAAACAGGAGATCGAACGTCGTGCTCTCTATTTATCCTATTACAGATGTTTGAGTATTTACTAAATATTATATATAATATGGTTAAAATAGAAGTAGTGAAGTTATTAGTTACCAACATAAAATAATAATTCACCATTTACATGCTAATTCTTCCTGGGTATTTCTTTATCGATTGTGTGTAATTATATCAAAATTTTTTGATTTTTTAATCGTAGGTAGTTATTTAAAAGTTTGATTAACTCATAAATACTTCTGTAATAGTTTTGGAATGGGTCATGATAGAAAAAAGAAGTGTAACCATTTGAAATACATATTGCTTAATGTATCCATCAACTTTCCTGTTATCAGCAATATTGTCATACAAAATTTTAATATATGTACATATATATATATATATATATATATATATATATATATATATATATATATATATATATATATATATGTACATATATTAATATTTCTCAAAATCAAACTTTAAAAACGTATATAACGTTTTTAAAGTTTGATTCAAAAATACATTCGGCGGACTACGGTTCCCTTTATTTAAAACATCGTTACCTATTACCCACGTATTCTACGAACTATTTCTACGGATTGTTATATGTTATACGATGGTGAATGTTTTATATCAGGTAATTAAATTTTTAGTCAAACCGTACGAAATACACGAAAAAACAAAAACAGTCCTTTTGTGAAATTTGTATGATGTCATTGGCTTAAGACATATTAAGTACCTTATTATTGTCAATCATCGTATAGTAATCTCTGTTTTATTTTATTTCTGAAACTACAGGTCACATATCGAGAAGAATACATATTTTAACGATATGCAAAGCTAAATTGTCCTAGTTAGCAAATACTTTTATAAAATATGTGTGCTTAATTTTAAATAATTTCATCTCAAAAAGTACATGAATTACCACATCAAGAATACCATTCAGTAACTCTATTAAATCAATAAAGTTCATATTAAACAAAAGAACGAAAACTAACTTAGTTCGGGAGTTCAAAATACCGTCTTTAAGAAATATTATTAATTGAGCGTAAGATTTTAATTTGAAATATATATAAGGCTTTTAATTATAATTTTATTGACATTCAAACTTTTTTTAAACCCGTGCGTTTTTGTATTATATAATGTCATAACGTTCTTAAATTTTTTATAAAAAATATGAAGCAACATTTGTTCTTTGACAAAAAGTAATTGAAATTAGAGTAAAATTTTGGACCGGAAATCCATGCAAAGTAAGATACATAGACGCTTGTACTAAAACAAAATCATACAAGTCATCTAGATTTACAAAATATAGTATTCGTTTGCGTGTAATGTTTATAACGAAAGCAAGGTACTTTGAGAACCCCTAAAGCAAAAGCATCAGTGGAAATATAAATTTTTGTTATTAATAAAATAATTTTTACAAAATACGAGATTGGTTTGTTCATGACATTAATATGTTTATTTTGCAGGGTTTCTTACGACAAAATGGAAAGAACTTAAACGATTTTAAGATTACTCTTATGTCCGTCCGTCCCAACAACTTTCATAGAAACATACAAACCAGAGTATATTTCAACTAATGCTCAAAAATATTTGCAATTTAGGGGGTGTATATAATACAATACAATATTTTCCTTTAAAATTACAAATGTAGTTTAGGAAATAAATTTAAAGGAAAACTTCTGAAGATTTCAAAACTAGTTCAGTACAATTTTACGTATAGTAGTCCTGAAGAATTTGTTGAAAATATCCACAAAAAATATAATAAATGCTATAATAAGTTCCGAGCCGCATAACCCGATACTAAATTCTTCGCACGATGTGCTACACAGCTTCTTTGATAACTGTTTAACCCAATTCCAGCGAACGCAGAAGGCCTGATTTTTTAATAAGTAGTAGGATTCATAATTAAATATGTGGTGCAAATTTGCATCTGTGTTACTTTCTGAGATGTTCGAAATAAAAAATCGTCAATTTCATGGCTCACTATTTATTGAGTCACTTTTTTCGTCCATACTACTACTTTCGTACGTACGTACTAAATCTACTTATAGTATCGTAATTAGCGTATCATGAAGTAGTAAGAAACTGATAAACTCAAAAATATGAAAAAACGGCCTTTCTAGATGTTCATTTAAATTTTACCAAAAACTTGAGCGATGATAATAAATTTCTTGGTTTTTCTCTACCTTAAATCCACTTCTCGACTGTCTTTAAAATAATATGACATCGCATACCCAATGTTATAAAATATTATTGCGCTTTAATAATTAGCCTCAAATAATAAAACCTACGAAAAATATAATTATATGCCTTTATTTATCTTCTATTCCTTGTTCATAAGTGCAGCTGAGAGAGTCACGAATCTTTGAACTTAATGATTCTAAAATAAAACAAAACTGTTCACGATTTACTTTCTAACCAGCTTGGCCCTCTTTAAAAAATATGACTAAGTTAATTGTAAGTACATTTTTGTTGTGTTGTTGTTAAGTGTAATAATTGTAATTACATATTTTAATACAAGTAATAATACCAATTATAAAAATGACAATAATAAACTTTTTAAAGTAAACTTAATTTCTATTGAAACGAGAAATAACTGTGTCTTCGTCTTTGTCTTTTTTTGTCTTTTTTATGTTACCTCAGAGCCAACAGAATACACCAGTAAAAACTTCGTCAAAATTCTTATCTACTCTTGCGTTATGCGTAAACAAATTAATAGGTTTATGCACATTTTGTAAAACAATACTTTTGTATCCTGTGACATTTGTTATGTTACCCTAAATACTTTGTTCGTAAATCTTTTCGATGTACAGACAGGCTAATTCTACAGTTTTGTTATATTAACTAATGTAACGCTAAAATAGGTTTGCTTGTCCTTATTTCACGTCGAAGCAAGGAATTGTCATAATTTTTACACAAATATAACGATGAGGGGAGGGTGTATGACATGGGATACATTTTATCACGATGAAAGTCTTGTTGAAACCTAAAAAAAGTACACAAAGCGAATAAGGAAGCAACGTCGCAACGGAGTAATGGGTCGAAGTGATTTTTTGAATCATTACATATGTAAAATAAAGGAGCAATAGAATAGCTAGGTTTAGTCTTTAATTTAAAGTCCTGTCTATAATATATAAAAATAATTTATAAAAATGCGTATATACATTTTTTGTCATTTTTCATATCACGGATAAACAGCCTATCTACTTGATTTTTTAGCCCAGAGTTAGTTGGCTAATCGGAAAATGATATAGGCCATTTTTTGTGTAAGAAAACCTCATTGCAACTAATATTATATAACATTAACTTATATTATAAATATAAAAGTGTGTTTATTTGGCTTCTTTCCCGTCGCACTGGAACTACAGATCGACGTGATTTTGTACAGAATTAGTTGGTATTGCAGTAGTTGGCCGAGGAATAATATACCGACTACTTTTAATGCGAGAAGTTTTATCCCTACTAACATTACAATTCCAATTAATATTATAAATGCAAGAGTGTGTTTACTTGTCCTTATTTTATCTCACAACGGGGCTACAGATCGACATGTTTCTTTGAACAGAAATGACTGACGGACCGGGATATGATATACGCCTTTACTTTAACTTTTCATTACAAGAAATCTCATTACTTTGGGAAAATTCTTATTTGAACCAAAAAAGTCCAGAATGGGAATAACTTAGCAACGTCGCATGAACCTATTAACACATGCGCTGTGAAGGTTCCCTACACATTTAAGCAGTTATAAACATTAAAGGGTACGTAGTATTTCTATTAAAATATTTGCAAATATAAATTTTTCACAACATAAATGTATTCAGTATTTTCATATTAAGGGGGAACGCTAATTTTTTGCATATTTTTAGAATATCTTTTTCAGATTACTATTTAGAATATTTGTGTATTCCTCATAAGCAAATGGTTCCCATACCCATAAGATATACGACATTAAATAAAATTAAGACCTTTATTTATCCCATTTTAAATTTGATATTGGAAAATTAATAAAAGGTAATGATTTGTGAAAATTGGTTCAGAAAGTAGAAAAATAGAAATATATTGCCTATTACAGGTTCATTGGCGTAAAAACACGGTGTTTATTTAAAAAAAATTGACATCGCTTTAGTTTTAATAGACTTTGTGTGGGCTTCTAAAACCCCTATTTTTCGTAATTTTGTGTTTAGTAGTATCGCTGTTAGGATAACTTATTTATAGTATATTTCTTTCATATTTCTCATATTGTCTCTGAAGGTGTAATATTCCTTTCAAATTATTTAAAAAAATGTCGAATACGTATCTCTCCCCTCCCCCTCCCACCTCGTATAAGCATGGGATTTCAATATGAATATTTTTAAATCTAAGCCAGTGAAGTAAGTGTGGGTTAATTTGTTTTACCACCATCCAGAATTTCAAGTTATTACATCAAGCGGTTTCTGAGAAAAAACGGCTGTACCGGTGCACGTGTGTAATTTTATGAGGTTTCCGGTTTTTATTTCTCAATGTTTTTAATTACGCTGATAAAGTGATTAAACATATATACAAAATGTATATATATATATATATATATATATATATATATATATATATATATATATATATTTATATATATATATATATATATATAAAATTTCAAAAAACTTCGAGCAATTAATTTGTTTCGTCTAAAATTTTATTTCAAATATTTTAAACCTTTAACTGCTGAAAAATAGGGAAAATTTTAAATTTCTTGATTAAACGATTTCTGAGAAAATCGGATGTGACAGATGCATACACACATACATCAGTGACCTTGAAGGATTCTCTTTTTGCATTTGACATACCCCTATTTTTAGGTAGTTCAGGAAAATATTTTTAATGCATTTTTCCTCTCCGACTTACTTCAACTTGTTTTGATATTATTAAATTTTTGAGAGTTTCTATCAATATCCGTTGTGTTTTCTATTAATATTTATGACAGAAACAAAACTACCGTAGATGTTGTCGACCTAGAGTGGAAAAATAATTTAAAATTGCTTGGCAGATTCGGAATTTAAAAAATATAATTAGTGTTTTTTGACCACCACTACGATGCGAACCATCTAAAATTTAATTGAAATACTTTGGTAAAAGTGCGCTATTACATCAGTGACACATATGAGATCCTTTCTTGAGGTTTATACGTATAGTACATATTTACAGAAACGAATATAAACATAAATGTATTTTAATTGAGTTTAACGAGAAAGGGTCATCCTTAATTTAGTTGCAACTTGCGGTTAAAATTTAACTTTCATGCAGATTGCTTCCGCATCTAAGATAACCAAACTCCCTTCCCAGCGGAGCGGCTTTGTAAAAGTTTGCTCTTTAAATTTGTTTAAATATTGAGACGCTAAGGGAATACAGGTGAGGTGAAATACAAATTTCATTATGTAAAGTTGAACGAGGTATTTTGGAGTTTTGGATTGTGGCATAAATTTTTGTCTATTTAATATTAAAATTGTAAATTTTCTTTTACTTCTGAAGCTGAAAGAAATTTTTGGATACGAGGTGCAGTCAAGGTTTTGAAAAGTTTAATACTATTTAAGGTATATTTAAAGAGTTTTCTTAGTATCTTAACATTAGGTATATAAAATCAGGTGTTGTTAAATTGATTTAGCAAACCAATTTCCATTAGTTTCACATATTCAATAGCAAAACTGTAAAATCCATATTACTTTCTGAAGCAGATATTAAGTTTTTAACGGGATATGCGTTCGACGGTTTTGAAAGTATTATTACTGTTTCAGGCATATTTTCATAGTCTTTTAGTATGTTAAGATCATATACAATCAAGTGTAGCTAAATTTATGCAAACTAATTTTCTTTAGTTCTTGAGTACAAAATAAGGCAATTATAGTCAATGAATATTTTTCATACCTTATCCTGTTTCCGAGATCTAGAATTCCATCTTTACTGCAAGGTTTAAGTATCCTACGGTGCACGCATACCGAGCGCCTCGGAATTTTATCAAAACGATATATCACAGTACGCATTGAACCCTGCATTCAGCCTTGAACAATCCCAGTGCAATACGAGTACTATTTTTCTGAAATGAAAATTCTTCTTGAAAAATACTTGTGATTCTCCTTTACTTTTTTTTATTGAAGTATCTATTTATGATAACCAAATTATCAAATGTAATTATAATTGAGGAAATGTTGAAAATAAAATAATTTACCGTTGAAAAATAAATTTATTACTCCGTAATAAAGTCCGAAATTGAAAAGAAACACAGAATACTTTGTTTTTCTAGTTTCGCAAAAAATATCGAAAAAAATTCTCGCTGTAATAATCCACCAACATACCTGCACATACACGAATATGCTTGTAAACTTGTTTGATATGAGTTTTCATTATGAAGAAATAATTTACTTTCCAATAAAAAAATATTCTCATTTCCTCACTTACAATTACATTCAAAAGTTCACTATCATAAATAGAGAATACATAAATACTGTCAAGTACGAGTAGAATTTGCATTACGAGGGTTCTGTACAAATTTAGGCACTTATAAACATTTAAGAGTTTCTATTTTCAAATATTTACAAATATTAATTTTTCACAACGTAAATGTATTTGCCTTCCATATCTTTCACAGGCGGAAAACAAGGTGCATATTTTAATAATGTTATTTTTACCATGCAAATATATATATAATTGTCTCACCTAGTATGAAATCCACAGACGTAGTAAATATATATTTTGAAGTACAAATTTACTTGTGCAGTTGATTTAAGTCACTTGTATGCAGTTTTTATGAACTTTTTTACAGAATTTAACACATCCATCCTTATTCACATCTGTCACTGTCAACTGTCACTCGTAAACTAGTAGAGTCCATTTACTTCTGATAAATTTCCATTCACTTTCGTTATATATACTAATATTAATAATGATTTTTATATATTCCAAAATAGCGATTTAGCTGGTAGAAGGTGGGGACAAGAAACTCTAAGATAAATAAATCCTTTAATGCTCAATAATTCATAAACAGATTCTTGTATCGAAAACGTGTCCATGATATAGTTCCAATATTTTTCAAATACGGAAAGGAATTTAACAAATAATTTTACATGTGGGAGAAGTACCTTAAAAAATAATTTTTCAAAAAATTCTCTTATTTTAGAGGCGTTATAAATATTTATAATCATGCCAAATTTAATCTTTATAGTATTAGTCTTCTTAGTTTGACTGTGGAAACACAAATAGGAAATTAAACTTTTCCTGAAAAAAACAATAAAGATTTTAGCACGTTCGACTTTTGAATCATATTTCTGTGCGTCACTTTTCATCATATACCGTGAGAATATCTATCATAATGTATTGGTTATTAAGTTATGTTCATTTGGATAATCTAAGAAAACTTACCAGACGAATTGTTTAATTACTTTTTTGTCAATTAGTACCGAACCGTCAAAATCAGTAGCAAACCATCATGCAATTTCGAGCAATTTTACCAATGTAGGTTTATGTTTAAATGTTAAATAAACAAACGTAAAGCGGAAATGGAACTAGTACTATGATAATTCGTCACACATTTAGACATTATAGATATTTAAGTGTACACAATATTTCTAATTAAACTATGTGAAAATATAAATTTATCAAAACCAATTAATTATAAAAACGGATGATTCTGCACAGAATTAGAAAGTATTTTTTTTAATTTACCATTTATTTATGCTACAAGGCCTCCTATTACGCGAACTTTCAAAGTTGTAAGTCAACTATAAATACCCTAGCGGTTTTAATGATCAGTAAGCATGACTATCGTATAAACAAAAAAGTATGCTATAAAGACTGTATATCTTTGCTACGTGAACAAAGAACTTGACATTCTTATAGCAATATAAATTTTAACAGCTATAGATAAAAGTTTCAACTTAATATTACAAGTCGTTTTTAAAGAAAAGGGTTTTAACCGAAAGATTTTTTTTTTTAATTTTGAGGGACGAAGCCCTACAAATACTTAATTAATTAATAAATTTTTATTTTCGGTAAAATAATAATCGTATTGCATAATTTTCAAATAAAAAATTAGAAATTAACACGTCGCATCGTATCACTTTGATGATACTGCGATAATGTATGTCGCCCAGTGGACGTGCACACGAGCTCGCCTATTAGAAATAGACTTAAAATTTAACAAAATCTGAAAAAAACACCGTATTTACTTAGGAAGGTGGAGTTTGTGCACCATACACACATGATACTTCTGCACTGGTCGTATAATATATTATTCCTTTTTCAAGAGGAACTCGATATTTTGTATTTTAATACAGACGGTACTGATATTTTGGAGTGACTAAATTGTATATTTCAAACTCGGCATGTTTTTTAATAATTATTGTTACAGATTTTCTTTAAATTCTAATTTACCTTCAGTTAAAGATTGCCTCAACCATAAAACTTGGAAACTTGTATAATGATGAAGATACCACCATTCAAATAAATTTATCCTATCCTTTTATCTCAAGCAATTACAGCGAAGAAAAAATCAGCTTCACATATTTCATATAAATAGTGTGCGGTCGACTATTTTCAATAAATTTTCTGCGCACGGCCATTCCTTAAGGTAACTTAAAAAATAATTAGCCCTTTAGTTATAATTGCTCAAACAGTTAGCTTTTATATTAACAAAATGTAAATATATCATTATCCCTAAATTTGAATTTACTCACGCCTTTTTTTGATTGGTTTTGAAAGAATCAATTATATTATTGAAACGCTGTCTCTTCAAATTATAATACTGTACGTGTTTATTCAAAATCTATTTTCAAGTAATTCAAATTAAATTGATAAAGTAGAAACATTTTTTTAGAATGCTTAGGCGATAGTAAAATAATTCGAATTATGTGAGAAAAGACATGAAAAATATTGGTGGTAATTTATTTCACTTCTCGTTTATATTATTTATTTCAAAATTAATCCTAAAAAAATATTATTTCTTAGAACAGGAGTGAAAAAAGCATTTCATAGGAATGAACTGAACTGTCTATCATGAGTTTAATGCGGAGACTAGAACAAAGAAACGAGAAACGAGTAAAAAACATATAATTGGAATCTTAAATCATTTTTTATTTTCCTCAGTTTTTCTTCCATTTAACCTTGGCTTATATTTTTAATATTCTCTTTGTATCAAAAAAAGCCTACAGCAAACTATCTACGAGCGGAAGTAAGTCTGCGCAACTTTTGTGGTTGGATTATGGTTACTGTCGCTTGTGTTTGTATAAAGTTTTAGAGAATATAATAATGTCAAAGGATTATTCTGAAATTGCTTGCTACGAAAGTTTTACTAAGCTTTGCTGGAGTTACCTAAAACTGTGCAGGTTTTAAAGTTTTGGTGGAAAATAATTTCCGTTTTATTCAAAATTTAGTGAAAATTGTAAAGTTTTGGAAATTGCTTTGTAATTTATAATATAGTTTTACAAGGTTTTACAAGGATATAAAGGGTTTTACAAGGATATAAAAGGTTTTACAAGGATATAAATAGAGGGTATTTACACAGTTTGAAATAATATTTTGGGTTATTAAACATGTCCTTTATATATTACTTTCAACGTTATTTGATGTAATTTACTAATTAACCGAAAACCTTAGATGCAAGTACAAATAATAATAATGAAGTTATAATATAAAACAAACAATAATGAGTAGCAAAAAGTTTTACGTTATATCAAATTAGCAATGATCAGTTGTGAATCATTAAGAAATTTAATCCTCGATTACATTTCTGATACGGTCAACGAAACAAACAATGCCAAGAACGGACCAATTTCCTAACATTACACTGTTAAATTCGACCAAAAGCAAACAAAAAACCAATTTACACTTTAAGCATTTGAATTAAACTAAGATTCGAAAATCTCATCTAAAAGCCAAGAATATAAAGCGTCCCCAGACTCAAGACTATAAATTTAATTATTAAGGATTATAAATATAATTATTAAGGGATATTAAAAAAAACGAAAACCAAAAAGAAAATTTCCGTTGGAGTTGAAAGAAAGCGTAATGCATTGTAAAATTTTATTGAAATTAACGAAGATGCTCTGCGTTAGTATGAAAATCTTCTAGCCTGAAAGAACGCACCGTAAACTTATAAAATAACGAATACTAATTTACATGAATCATGTACGCTGAATTACATTCGTAGTTGAAGTAAAATAAAATAAGTAGAATATTTTTAGGTTTCGTTTTAATTTGAAATAAATTTCTGATGAAACATCATAAAACTAATAACTTTAAAAGTAAAATCGCGGATTACTAAAATTATGAAGGTTTGTTATTCAATATTGATCGTTTTCATAAGTCTGACTTGCATTTACGACCTATCTAACAACTTTCATCAAACGGAACAACTTTCGTCAAAATTCGTTCATTAATTTCCAACATATGCACCTAATCAAAATATATATTTGCTTTGATCTGCAATGGAATGATTAAAGTAAAGTTTTGAAATAGGTTATCAAATATTGCTGTTTTTAGAAATTATTCTAAAACTGCATTTAGTTAATCTGAGGCAAGCAATCCATAAAATATTCTCATAGGTATAAATTACTAGCCACATTGCTAAGTATGTGCTCATAATTTATAAAAAAGGGAAGTTGTAAAATATGAGCAAAGAAAGGAACTGATATTACTACTTAGATGGCAGATTGATCGCAGAACGTTATCTATTTGAAAATACGTGTAGATGAATAGTTATTATTTTTAAAGCAATTATTTCTGGTTAGTGGAATTTATTTGTAGTTAGCAATTTATTCTTTAACGGAGTCGTTTAATAATTCTTTTATAAACTTTGGAAAAGTATTAATTTAAGCATTCACTACTACTAAAGTAATCCATTATTATCCTTACTCACAATGTGGAAATTAAAAAAAATTAATTTTTTAAAAATTTCCTTCACCAAAGACCTTCTTCAAAAATTTTAATGCGAAAACGATATGATCATGTCTATATGAAATTCGTTCTTAATAGTATCATGAAACAATATTTATGCACTTAATATTAGTAGCCTCATTAATGCTGAATAAAAAGCCACTGCAACTCACGTAACCTTTAAAGATGTGTACGTATCTTTTATCTCTTGCTAAAAATTATTAAAATAAATCAATTGATCGCAGAGAGTTATTCATATGGTATGAACTCGTTGACCATTATAAGCGAATGGTTATAACTGATACTATTTATGAGATGGCTTTAAGATACTTGGATGTAGATGAGGTTGGACTCTGGGTTGAACAACTTATAGCCAACTGCTTATGCCCCACTCCATTGTGAATAATCAAATTTATCACTTTCTATTGAAGTTTTTATAACAGTTTAATTATTTCACAGATACTGTGTGTAAATAGTTTGTAGCAATGCTAATTATTACATATAATAAATGGAATAAGTTTCAGGTTTCTTTATATTATTTGAGGTCCCTATATAAACGCTCATTAAGCAACCCATTATTTTTTGAAGTTTTAATTGTTTCATGAATACATAAGTGTATGCAAATAAATGTTCCAAGCTGAAATTTTAGCCATATTGCTGGAGTATTGAACTCCGAGTGTTGATACTCGGTCGATTTAATTCTCTTAACATTTGTTTACATATACTTCGGTTTTGTTCCAAACTATTCAGTTGAGTTCCAAAATATTTTAAAACCCAAAGCTTTTCATTTTCAACTTTAGGAACTGATTCTCATCAGTAAAACTTGTGAATATTCTACTAACATTAAAGTTTTTTATTCGCCTTGTATCTTATAAATATTATATTGGAATACATCTCATAAATCACTCACCTGTTACTCCATCTATTTTCATTTTCGACAAAAAAAGTTTCCTTGATAAAGGCGTAGTGACAAAGTATATTTACATGCATTTTTTTCAATTATAGTTAACACTTGAAGATATATAGTTAAAACTTAAATATATATAGAAAATATACTGATATATTAGAAGGTACAAATGTGCCAACTGATTTTTTTTACTATATATGTCAATCTGAACAACAACTGAAACAGCAATGTATGACAACATTATAACATTTTTTTCCAGAATTTCAGATCAGATGATTCCGAAAGGTGTTATTGAAAACATAACATTTGGAATAAAAAAAAATAATTTTTACCCGCATATGTTTCAACAATTATCACTTAAAAATTTGCGGAGGAGGCAAATAAAGTAATAATTTTTTTCTATTAATTTTATATATCGCATATAATATCATTTGAAGGAGTAAATAATCAGGATTTTAAAACTATTTTACATAAAGAAAATATACTCTGCGTCTCGGTCTCAAAACTAGTATAGTGAAAATAGAACTCACTGTAAGGATTTATACATTTAGCGACATATAAACACTTAAGTGTACGTAATTACCTAAAGTTTTCCGGAAAATTGTAGCAGTGATTTTATCTCTCATAGTTTATGAGAAATTTGCGATAGTTTTACTACTGTGACAAATATACCAGGCAGTAACTTCCATTATTGTTTTTGTATTAATAAAGAACGTCGTCATATTCACGATTGTATATAATTATTAGAACGTAAATCATTACGTTGGTCGCTATCCGATTTGATTTCATTTAATTACATATTTTAATTGAATGTGATATGATTAATTTAATGTAGTTTAATCTGACTTATTTTAAAGTTAATTTAGCTAATTGCAATATAATTTTTTTATTATTTTCTTTTAATTTTATTTTACCTACAATATCATCACCGTGGTTTGTTGGGTTGATTACAAGGCATACGGCCTGTGCGCGCCTGCGCACCGCGGAGACCCGGGTTTGATTCGCAGCCGTTCGTGGAGCGGGGCTGGACGGGTGTCATGGTTGACTGTAAGAGATTGATCTCGTAGCCATAGGTCTGCCATATGTATCAATTAGATACATTATAGTAAATAAAGAAATAAATTTCACCAATAACAAGCGAACACAAATTACAGGTTTTGTCATACGCAAAATTTAATTATGGCACCATCATTTGTGTGACTAAATATAGATAAATAAATAAATTTCAAATTATGGGTAGACCGTGGACCACCCAAAAATTAATCGATTAGACGTTCGTGAATTATATTGCAAGAATAAATTTAATCAATATATGAATCGATAAAAAGTGATAGTTCGAAAAAGCACCGATAGATTGATGGTATATGAAAGCAGACATTCTGTGATTAAGTAATCTCGTATAAATATGCCTAGAAAGCATTAATTGTGAAGTAGTAAATTTATTTCTTAATGATATTATTTCTCTATTGTAAATTCCTTTTACTTATTTCTTTGAAAGTCTTAAGGTTTTTAAACTTCCTTATGGTGATAATTACTAATTATTATGAATTTTTCGATTTCGGTATCAGCCAGCCATACAGAAGCTGTATTTTTCTTACGATATGTTTCCGCAGACCCGATTCATCTCATCATTTTGAACGCAAACAAACGAAACCGTTTTTGAGGTAATCGCTGTCAAAGTTCAAAAATAAAAAAAAGTGTTATTTATCATGAAATTTCTGCAATACATTTTATTGCAAGAGATAGCAGAGGCAAAACTGGAAATTGTCGAGTAAGATTCAATATATATTTTGCAAAAATAAATATTTATAAATATATAACAACAAAGAGAAAAGTTAGGATTCGTGAAACAAACGAAACCATTTCCAAGATAATTAACGTTCAAAGTTCAAACTTAAAAAATGTGATTTTTTTATAAAATTTCTTTAATACATTTGAATGCAAGAAACGATAGGGGCAAATATAGAAAATATTCGAGTAAGATTCAATAAATATTTTGCGAAAGTAAGAAAAAACTTTTAAGTAAGGTACAATATCTGTCTTGCGAAAATAATTATTTTTGAATGTGTAATAACAAGGAGAAACGTTAGGATTAGTGAAGAAAACGCAACCATTTCCAAGGTAATCACTTTCAAAATTCAAACTTAAAAAGAAAAGTGTTTTTTTCATAAAATGTCTTTAATACATTTCATTAGAAGATATATCAAGGGTAAATCTGGAAACTTTCGAACAAGATACAATATCTATTCTGCGAAAATAATTATTTATTATTACATAATAACAAAGAGAAAGGTTAGGATTCCGTAGCCAAAAAGTATAACATTTTCTCATGTGTGTCTCGCAGAGAAATCTGTCTATTCGTTCGTACATCCAAAATATTATGAATCTTCTAATGTAAGTCCCACAGTGATGAAATTTTACATAAAGAGATAGTTAATTACGCTTATTTAAGATATAAAGGCCTAGTTTTTCCATCTCTTTATAGATTTCCCCTTGCATGAAATTTGAGAATGAAAATCGCAGATTCCATCGAGTGGGTAATATAAAAAAGTGTGAGCCTGAATGGCGCATTGGGATCTCCATACCTAGTATAAAATGAAGTTACTCTATATAACGTCATTAATTTTCATTTCTTAGCGTAGTAAATATAGTGCGAACACATACTTTTAAATTAATACTCGGTAACGCATAATACAAACAGAAATGTATGCTTTATCACTACGCCGAATATTGGGTTTCTGAGTCAAATGATTCTTAAGAAAAACAGCTGTGACAAAGACATTAATAAACTATTATAGGGTTTAGTTTCCTCTTTTGAGACATGGAGTTCTAAAAATGTATTTTTAAATTCCATCGAAAACGTTACATATATTTGTACGGTGTCTCTTTGGTGAAATATGCTTGATTTAAATAACAAATAATTTATGCTTTCTTCAAGCTCGAGTGTGTAAAAAACTTAAAAAATCAGGACTGGGACATCTGGCACTGGAAATTTAAACTGGAAAGTTATTTTTTGGAAATTGAAGATACGTAGGCAATTAATTCACGTTTATTATTACGCCTGTGAAATATATTCTGAGTTTTAAAAATTACATTTATTTATTTGATAGTGCAATACTATGAAACGGCGTGCGCGATCTGTGAGTTCCACTCGTTCTTAAGTTTTATTTTTTCACAAAACAACATGTAACATTGATATGTGCCCCTATGTATGATATGTAACTCTTTTATCATTAAAGATATTATATGACATTTAATCACAATTGCAAAAAAATTTATTACAAAAGTGGTTTGATTTTTACTAAATATGATATTTCGTAATTACTTTTTGCCAACTGGGTGTAACATGTGATTTTATTTGTAAGATATAATTCACGTCGATAGTCTAAATGTAACTCCTAAAAATCTGAAGTAATTGTGACTTCCCAATATTGGCTTTTGTTGAATAATAATTTTGTTGCAAACAGTTGGAAAACATTTCAGATAATGCGACCGAATTCGAACTGGAACTCGGTGATTTATTGCCTACACTTCAATATTCTAAGTAGCTCTTATGGTTAAAATTTTCTTACATTTTATGGGTAAATTTAGTCCAATCTTTTTATACAATTGACCTTTTGACAGGTCAGCGGCAACAAAAACTTGTAAATAAATTATTTCCCTAATTATGCATTAATGTTACTCCAGTACTTTTTCACAAAATCTTTCGCTTAAAAAATTTAAAAAAACTTTTTAAGCGATTAATTTTTCAATAAAATATTTATGTTTGGCGCATCCGAAACTATGAGAACGTTGGTTTTAGCACCAATTTATCATCTATAAAACAAATTTGTTTTAGGGCTTAATAAAATTATTCAGATATTTCACATTGTTAATGAGAAATCCCCATTTTTCCTTTCTTTTTAAAATTTGTTAAGAAATGTATTTTATCCTTAATTTTTTTGTAGTTAAATATTATATAGTTAAACATTGTACTTTTTGTTGAGTTATTTTTTAGCACATTATTCTCATTGTTTCACCATTACCCTTAAAGTAGTTATTCAAAAAATTAATTTCAGATATTTAAAAGTATAACCATTATTCCAGGAATCCCGAATCATAAAAAAATTCGTATCAACACCTATTTTCTCTTCTCTAAAGTCTTGTCTATTTTTAGTATGTTTACACTATATACATTATTGGAATACAGCCCACTCCAATAGTAGTCTAAGTCGTATTTAGTCATATACGTCATTCTTGGATAAATTATTAAAGGTAATTTATTTTCGTACACTTTCAAAATGCAGCATAGTTCATACACACATATAACTCAATTATATTAATTCAATAAGAAAATGTTTTACCATCACTTTTAATATTCCTAAGAACATGAAATAGACATATATAATCAGGTAAATATTAATATTCTTGAGAAATTATGTTTAAACACTGCAAGTGTTTTATGAACTAAATTAAAAGCCATAATTTATTTCATTTCGGAAAATTGATTTGAGTGACTATCTATATATATATTATGAAGTAAATTGCGGGCGTTCATACAGTGAGAGTGGGGAAGGGTGCGGGTTGTGTGGAGATGTAACGGTTAGTGCTTTACAAGCTCAAAAACTGACTAGGTGTATATGTGATTTCCGCTCCAAGGGTGTGGCGTTCCTTGCCTGAAGCCAAATTATTTTATTTATCTTAATGTTTAATACTACTTAATATTGTTAAATATGGGGGATAAGCATATCATTATGAATGTCACAAAAACCATGATGTCGAAAATAATAGTAATAAATAATAATAATTTTCCTGCAAATTAGGCGCGGATTTTTTAAATTCTATTTTTTTTATAATGTTAATTTATTATTTTCGGAAATAAAGGGGACAGTCAGTATTTTTTTCCATATTTTCGGTATATATTAAAATATATAGCTATGGTATATTACTGGATGCGCTACTGCAATTTAAAAAAAAATTTATTTCTTAATTTAAAGACAAGGGGTCTTAAATTCTCACATAAATATTTTTGGGTGTCAGATATTGAGAAATTTGCAGATTAATACGCTTTACTACTGGGCTAAATTTCATATTTTATGCTGCTTCTGAGAAAAATTCCTGGGACAATTGGCGTGACAAACTTACAAATAATCTTCTAAGGATTTCGTTTACTAAATCCTAAAAATACATAACTTTTCCACAAGAAAATGTGAAGAAACATCTTTAGGACAATATGAAAATATATCTACCGACTTATATTTCCCGAAAAGGTTTATGATAGTTTGTTTAATGAAAATTTTAATTAACTGTGGATAGTTCTAAAACAATATTATTCTGGGAATGAACTAAAAATATAAATTAGAAGAAATTTTATTCTTCCACTTCTTCGAAACTAAAAAATCAAGCCTATTTTTTTTACATGCTCTTCTTTTCCGTGCTTGTACAATTACAATCACTTTGCAATATTATAATCTATATTATAATCTACTCTTATAATATATATTATAATCTACTTATAATAATATTTTATTTATAGCTAAAATTTAATAACTTTGCTTTAGTGGTGAAAATATGAAAATGTTTCTGAGAATTAATTGATGATTTTTGACAATAAATTACCAACTTAAGACGTGAACTAGATATTTTCCTACACGTAAAATATTACTTCAGTTTAAATTATAATCGCTATTTTAAATAATCTAGTGAAACGGTGTTAAGTTTATTTAGGACCAAAACAAATATGCAGTCCAGCGCCAGATTAATAGGCAGAGTTACGATATTAACATGTGGTTTTATATGATCCGGTACAAAATTTATTTCATTGTTACCTAGTTTAACTTTTACCAACAAATTTAATATTAAATTTATGGATATACATACTATAAAATTGTAATTATTATCAACTATATTATTCTCAGTATAGATTGAGTATCCTGCCAATAGTATGTTGTAAAAGGCCTTGATAACTAATGTATGGTAACAAATCTAGAAAGTCGACTTCCACCCACTTCTAATTATAGTATTGATTTGAAATTTAGCAAATTTATGAAGTTATTTTTTTATGATGGAATAATAATTTTTTTATAATGGAGTAATTAATCGAGCTCGTATGGTGATAGAGGACGAAGGTGATCATGGAAACTTCTCAGTGGTTAAAATTAAATCCGACGAATAGTCCTTTGGTGACATATTTTAGCCGGGAAGATTTAATGGCGGAGGATAGAGGTAGCCACGAAAAATTCTCAATAGTTAATAATGAATCCACTGACTTTGAGTACATTTGTTTTGTCTCTATGAGTCCGTTGGCTATAAGAATTGTTTATTTTTTTTAAATACAAATTATATTTATAACGAGTAATCAAAAGTAAAACAAATTAGATTTACATTGAAACTTTTATGTTAAAATCTGTACTTTAACATTTCAATTTATGCTCAAAACTTGTACGTAAATTTAAATATTTGAAACTGACATTAAGAAGTTTTGTAATTAAAGCGTATAAGTGTATAATGTTTAGACAAAAATAAGTATATTTTATAATTAATTTATAGTGTATTTAAATACTACAAAAATACTGACCAAAAAATTGCAGTGTCAGTCACTGCCGGAGTTTTTTTCGTGAAAATATGATTCCCGTATAAAACATTGAAATCAAATGAAACTTTGTTTTGAGTTACTTTATTTATTTGAAATTTAGACTTATTAAAATACGAGTAGCGGTATGAGAACTTGACAGACATGTCTTTGAAATTATTTGAATAACTCTTGCTAGTGTCAAATTTATCCGTCGAAAACCATGGGCCTAAGTTGTACATTCGCAATTCGTAACGTCCGGCTACCACGAATGTCAGAGTACTGGCACAAACTTTCGTCCTTTAAAACGATATAAAAATAGAGGTCCGATGTCTATTTTTAGGCGAAATAATAAAATTATTTCGAAAGAAACGGTCCGTCAAAAAAAAATAATATCGCGATTAGTTCCCTAGACCTAGAATCAATAGATTAAACATATTTTCATATAAAATTGAAAGTAATTTGAAAGATTAAAGAGGTTTTCACATAAAAGACAAACAATTTGAATTCACAATAAATTAAATTAACTGCTGCGACTAAGAATCAATATGACTAATAAGTTATTAGATACGAGTTTACTTAATTCTTTTCAGGAAAATTATCTACACTTTCAGAAGATGTTATTATAAAGTATTAGTAAAACTGCTCAGCTAATAACAGCGTGAAGCATTCAAGTGCATTATATCTGAAGTATAGAATTAAATCTTCCCGTCTTTTCTACTTTATCAGTTAACGTTCATTAAAAATTATTGACATTAAAACCCAGTTTCAATTTTCAGAAGCGATTAGTAACTTGTGATACGAAGTGGATTACATACCTGAATATTAAATGCAAACCCCAAAGACTTAATGCAAAACAAAAGTGAGTGTCAGTATCCAAAGTTAAAGTGAATACAGAGATTCAGAACTATTAATGAAAAGTCAAGGTCGTTATAAATGGTGGTTGATCCCAGAAAGATCTATAGTAAATACAGATATTTGCTGTCAGTATTTAGATGGACTAGTTAACAAACAACATTCTCAACAGGACCTTGTTTATTTTCTTCGTGGTAACGCTAGACGGCTGTAAGCCGTAAACCACAATTCCCCCAAACCGTACTTTTTAAAAATTATAGAAATTAAATTGAGTTCTGTTAGCACTTCCACTCTACCACCCAAGATTTTTCCGTCTGATTATTACTTGTTCAGAGCTCTAAACAATATTTTACGTACAAAAATTGACAGTGTGGAGAATGTCCAAAAAGATCTTGTCATTTCTTTTAAATCAAAATCATCCGATTTTTATTATTAAAGTATCTTATCACACCTTGGTGACGGTGACTCATAGATAAATATAGAAAAGGGTACAGATAGGTGTTTTTGTGACATTTGGGTATTAAAATTTTTTTTGTGTGGAAAATAGTCGAAATATTGGGGAAAATACTAAAATAAGTATCAATGAAATGTTGATATGATTTATTTTATCAGAATAAATTAATCATTCATTGAATGTAGTAAAAATATTGAAAAATTATTGAAAAAGTACAGGAAGGAAACAGATTAAAAATGTTATTATCATAAAAATTGAAGATATGAAGGAAACAGATTAAAAATGTTATTATCATAAAAATTAAATAAAGAGTAAAATAATTCTTAGGAAAATAGTTTATCGCCCACTGAATTTTCAATTATTATAACAATGGAGAATATATGATTTGGAAATATTATCATCGACTAAAAAATGAATATTTTAAGGTAGTTTTCGTATAAAACGCGTTGCTAACAGCGACATTTTTGATATGTTGTTAAAATTATAAATACCTAGTTAGGTATTTATATTTTAAATAATATATGAAATCATTTTAATATGTTAAAACTATATTGCATTTAGTCTTGATAAAAATTGTTTGCAAAAATGTTTACAATTAATAAAAAACAATAAAAGTATTTATTTCATTATACATTTAATTTTATTTAAAAACCCCTGAAGCGACTTGTATCAAAAACTGAGTTAATATAAAGTGATTTTATATTAACATTTTGGGAAAAAAATATCTGTTTTGTTTTGTTAAAAATTGCTTTAAAAAAATTTACAATTAAAATTACAGGAAAGGTAATAATTTCATCGATTTGTTTAAAAAACTAAGTCAGTGTAAAATGATGTCATGCTAACAATTTGGTAAAATAATTAATTTCAATAAACAATTTTATAATTATTTTCAGATCTTACTGTACTGTACTATAATGTACTGTCACACGACAACTATAATGTACTGTCATACGACAACTATAACGAGTTTTTGCGTTTATAATCAGGAGTTTTCATGTTAACGATACATTTTTATGTTAATAACGAAACGTTATTGGGCAACTGTTACACGCTTAATAACACGACTTTTTGCGCGAATGTATAATAAAAAACTAATGACTTACTTTCACAATGAAAGTACATAAAAATAATAAAATGTAAATTTCGAGCATAATCTAACGTGGCAATTGAGTTTTTCAAACACTTCATGCAACTGAATAGTATTCTTATAAAATACGACGTACAAAATACTTGTATTGGGTGATAAAATCTAACAGATTTTAAATACCATAAAATGATATTAAGATTTCTAAATTCCACTCCATTCACTTAACAATGCACTTTAAAAGCTTGATGCTTTGAAATTTCAGTTCCCAGCCATGCGATTAAAATCAAAACTAGTTTTCTTCGCATCATAAATAAGGTAACCGAAAAAATTTGTGTTCACAAATTTTTTCGCTATGAAAATGAAAAATGAAATAAAAATCCATACACACAATTAAACAGAAAAGTTAAAAATGTTTTTAAATTATTTTTTTTGGCAAATGGGTTCAGGGGCTAAAATACATACAATACCAAAATTTTTGAAATGTTTGTTTATCTGTCAATTATTTGACTGTGTATCTATTCGTTTGACTGCACAGTATGGTAAAACTGGTAGATAAATTTAAATGATACATAATATTTCTTTTAGTATTAACTATCATCCAAATCCATATGCGATTTAGGTGGTGGTTAAAATGTGATTAAAATGTCATTAAATCGCAATTTTTTTTTCTGAACAAAACACAAGGCACTCATATGTATTAATATGTTTTGTTTGTTTGTTTTCGAAACAGAAATTAATTTTCGAAAAAGAAATTAATATTAAAAATAAAACTTAAAAAGTAATAGCAATATAATTTATAATATAATTAATTCTAATTGAAATGAAGTTTTGATCTAAAATAACCATTATTTAAGTATAATAAGGTAGTATAAATATGCTATCTTAAAATAGAAGGTCACTATTATCAAACGTTTATTGTTAGTAAGTGTTGATACACAAAAACAGGTCTATATTAGTACATAGAAAAGGCTAAGAAACTATATGAAAACTCTCAACCATTTCAAAAAAAAATCTGTCAAAATTGCGATTTCAAGGAAGACAATAAAAAGCCTCTTCATATTTACGAATCTACTTAAACTAAAATTATGAATGCAAAGGTGTCTCTAGAAGTTATAATTAGTGATGACTCTTAATAATTAAAGTAATTTTATTTTAAATTAGGTACGAATTCAATCGAATCATTCTGAAAAAAATCTCTGTTAAAATTGAGTTATGAGAAATATATCGCATATTTCTAAGTCACTTATGACACATAAATGATATTTGGGAGTCTGGTCTAGTCATATATGGTTTAAGATATAGAAGCAATATAAAATTTAAAAAGAGGCGCCATCATGAGTATTACCGATAGAAATAAAAGCTTAAAACTATGAAATAATAGTGATTCTATGAAATTTCATATAATATTTATTTTTAAAATCCGCGATAAAGTATTAAAAAGAATAAAAGGTAAATAATATCATATTAATAAACGCACACATTGATACGAATATTGAAAATAAATGCTTTGTTTTAATATTAATTTTTCTATATGAAATACTAACATATTTATTATTCACTATTGTACTGCACAGTGATCATACAATTAAACAATTTAAATAATTATCAAACTAAATGTGGGTGACGCGAACTCACAAGATTGTACGCAGGCCACTGCGCGTACGCGCGTACGCCGGTCTGGTGCCAGGGCAGTAGATGTTATTCATAATATATACATATATATATATATATATATATATATATATATATATATATACATATATATATATATATATATATATATATGTATATATATATATATATATATATATGTATATATATATATATATATGCTTTCATTGTTGGCTAAGCCCAACACGTCATACTCATAGCTACAGATATAGTGTTAACATTAGCATGTCGATGAAGCGAACCTATAAGATTTTCCCCTGCTAAAAATCGCTCAACGCGTTTTAAACCCTCAAGTTTTCACTTCAAAAAAATATTATCAAGCCCGGCTCAGGCTACTTGCAAATTACGATTTAAGTGCTTTAAATTTTCTTCCGCAAAAGATGCTATGGATTAGGCAGTTAATTATTAAAATCGGATTAGAATATTTTTCAAAAAGTATAAATAATTTTTTTCAGAATCTGGACCAAAATTAACTCAAATATTTTGCCACGTACCTAATATCGCATGCCATAATAATAATAACGTAACAACGCATGCCAATGGATAACCCAACATGACATAAAATATTCACTTCTAATGCGATAATATCATTCATATTTGTCATCATCACCTTATTGAAGGATATTTTACAAACTTAGATAGGAAAATTTTATGTAAACAGATAGGAAATTTTATATTAACTGTGGCTACTATTTTCTTTGAATGTTACTTTCCTTTATGTTCTCTCCGTAAACCATCACTTTGTGTTTTATTTTTTACGTATGTCCAGTTAAAAAACTTGAGTAACCTCATTTATTAAAATGCAAACGATTACATTAGAAACTTCGGAAGTAAAAATTTGAAAAAGCCGGCCAGCTGCAAGTTTGTAAATTATTATGCTAAATTTCAAATTTCTATGTCGAGTGGTTTCTGCGAAAAACGTGTGTGATAGATGAATGGGCTAGCACGTAAGTGATCGCATAAAGATTGTATTCTTCCTTATGAAGTAAGAAATTTAAAAAAATCATAATGTGGGACTGATTTCAATGATTGGTTCAATAAAACTGTAGAAACAATTACACGTTGAAACCAAGGGGTAAAGCATGAATGAAACGTAAATACACTCTTTGTTCAAATTGATCTAGAACAGAATATTTGTTGAATTAATCCGGAACGAATATTTGTTCAAATTTATCTAGAACAAATATGTAAATTAAATTTCCAATTTATACGAGGCAAACCTAAACTTATTGTTAAGCAATATCTTCTAGTCAACTGTAATATAACATATATATATAACATTTTTAAAATACAGTAACGCAAGAAACTCCAATAGTCCTTTAGTGAAAATTACAAAAATAATAAACGAGGAAATCCCGTAAGTAGTTACACGGGTTAGCAAGTTGGATAGAATGAAAGAATAGTGGAGAAACCGACAAAACAATAATTATTGAAACCAATACGAGGAAACTCACCGATCCTAACTATGTCCAGTTAGAGGTTGTATAAGTTCTCCTAAACAAGAATAGCGCGAAAGCCTCTTCGGGCATCGGAAACCCTTGAAAGTTCCGAGAGCCCTACAAAGCTCTTTGTTTAGGTGTAATTCCGCTGACCACTAAGCCAAAGTTGGCCATCAATTATAGAGGTGCGATTGCATCACCTCATGTACTTAGCGGAAGTAGAAGGGTAGACAATGGAAAGCACTTTATCCACCCGCGTAGGTAATAAATGGAATTCAGCCTGACGTGTCAAACGGTGACGATCTTATGTAAAAATTTACTCTAAATTATCTAGAATGTATAGATGAATTCAACTTACGAATTGGTTTTGATCGTGTAAATTATCTGATTTAAAAATATAGTTTTCCTCAATATTTTTATTTATTTATGTACTTCAATGTATCTAATTGATACATATGGTGAACTCATTGCTACAAGAGCAATCTCTTACAGCCAACCAAAACTCCAATCCAGCCTCGCTCGACGAGCGGTCTAGAATCGAACCCGGGTCCCCAAGGTGCGCCTCGCAATCAAAAGCCGTATGCCTTGTGATCAATCCAACACACCACGGTGACGACAATGTTTACGCTATTAAAGGAATACTATTTACAGTGCGCCATTGATGATTTAATAATGATTGGTCACAAATAAAAGTTAAAGATAATGTAAAAATGACAAAAATATATATAATTCCTTGACATTGAATTTGTTTATTTGTTTCATGTTCACATAAAATATATTATATACAAAAATTATATATATATATATGTATATATATATATATTTATATATATATATATATATATATATACATATATATATATATATATATATATATATATATATATATATATGGCGGATATATTTCTACATGACCTAGCCCTTCCAGAATCTACAAAGTTTTAATATGAGAATTCAGTAACATGAAGATATTTATAAGTCATACATTCTATTAAAACCATAGGTATGTCACCAAATACCCATACTATGTACATTATATAAATTCATATGTCGACTGATATACACCGTGGTAGCTGAATAAAATAATTGTAAAACCCAGACAGTTGGACTTGCTATTGCAACGCGTTCTCAACATTTTTTTATTCAAATGTTTTTTTTGTTTTTTTTTTGTTGCATAACATATTTTGATAATTATTGTAATATTAATTTATTTTAACTAAGCTAGGAAGCTAAGTCCTTTAGTAATAGATCCATATCTAACGAAGTTGTGTTACTATTATTCATATTTATTTTCAACTGATCTTTGAGATTTATTCCGTCTTTTTTATCGTTTTGTTGGGGCACTTCCAAATCATCTGGAGCTTAATATTTCATAAACGGGGATGAAAAAAGGAAAAATGGTCAATTAAATATAAAATATATTATAAGGCCTTTCGAATTATTTGCAATACGATGAAATACGCTGAAAACGTTTGGTCTCCCTATTTAATAGGCGAAAAAGTGAATTTAAATTTAATATAGGAAATTATCTTTAAAAATAAGAAAAACGTCCTTCACTACATATTAACTGAAATTTTTATCCGAATCAAATTTGCTTGCAAAATTTTATAAATCTAAGGAAACCACGACGGACGCACACACACGCTACTTACCCATTGTAGTTCAGTCTGTTTCGAACTTCCATCCCTTCCCTTTAATAGATATTGCTAGGAGACAAAGTATAAATGTTAAATGTTATGGAAAATTCGTTGAAAATTATCAGGAATTTGAAGTATAGCATATATACATATAAATTTAATTAATAATAATTTAATACGTACACACACGCACACACATACGCACACACACACACATACACATACACACACACACACACACACACACGTGTGTGTGTGTGTACGTAGGTATATATATATATATATATATATACATATATATATATATATATATATATATATATATATATATATATATATATATATATATATACATATATGGAAATAGAATATTTTAAGTAAGTTAAGCTTACGAATCCTTAGTAGAAGTCAAGAAATAATTTAAGACAATAGCCATAAATGTATCAAAACTTGCGATAATTATTTAAAATCATCGGATGCAAAGTTTTCATATTACTATAAAATGTATACAAAACTTTGGCATTTAGAATGTCAGTAGCGTTAACCGAAATCTCTGACGATGGGGACTATAATACATATGTTCGAGTTATTTGTAAATGAACTTAAAAGGCAGATTTAAATAAGGCAAGCTCTAATCTGTTGCTATTGATAGCTAGACTATTGATGTCAACATTATATCTTAGTAAACATTGTATCTCTAATTATAGGGGTCGATTCAATTAGATGTACGCAAGTGTAAATTTTGTAGAAACGTTTTTAGGGAAATTAAAATATTTGCCAAATTGTCGTGAAAATAAATCAGTTTCTGTTTCTACAGTTAACCAATTGACAAGAAATAGAATCATCAAAACTGACAAAGAATTGCAAGCTGCAGCAAGTCCTCATACCTACATAAAAACGGAGACGCACATAATTGTTAAACGCTAATTTAGATGTTTCTTATAATAAACATCAATAAATGTCCATAAATAATGTTAAAGGAAACTTTCAGGAAGAACAAGGAGAGCTAAATCATTTTTCAATTAAAATACTACATCTTTTAAATTAACGTATTATTGGGTTCAAATGAAAGTAACTTAAATTTTCACATACACACGTACGCTCGCATGTGCGCCCGCATGCATCCACACATACACGCATGCATTCATGTACGTATGCATGCTCTCACACACACACCCACATTCACACATATGTACATATACATACGTTCAACATATCGGTCAAAACTTCGTATTTAAAGTACATATTGACATTTTTATATATTTCTGGCCAACACTCTTTATTTAATTATTTTATTGAAAAAACTTATTTTGAACGGACATATGGCCTAATTGTTAGTTAAATTCTCTGTTTCAGTTAATTATTTTGTTCGAAAACCATATGTCTTACATTTTATTGTAAATCAATTACACATAGTGACACCAGACCATTGACGCCTTCTACATTTTGTTCATGTTATGGAACTCCGGGAGGGATTCCACTTCAAAAATGTTTAAACAAAACTTAAGCTGAAATCATTCAAATTTATACTTAAATCATTTCTTCAATAAATACAAAACGTTAAGAAAAATTTAAACTGCCACCCACGATACTGGATTTGAACTCGAAATGGAGTCACGGCGTACGTACCAATATGATCCTTTCAATTAATATTTGTTTGTTCTTAGCCTTCATAATTTCAATGACGTAAACTCTATGGTAATATGTTTCGAAAGTGTCGCAGATGAAGTGTTAAAGACAGCTCACGGATTTCGTTGGATTTAGACATATATAAGTTATATCTCTAAACTTTTTAAATTGTATATAGAGTATTTGTGTGATAGTTTTACTGTGGGATTACCTAGGCAAAAAAAAATAACATACGTTCTAGAGAAATTTTATTCACCACAAAATTGTTAAATATATGTGTAAATACTTTTACTTTTATTACTGTTTTTTTCTTGTGAAAATGTTAGATCTTCGTGAAACCAGAGGTGTATATTCCCTTTTTTCTTCTATTTATATCATCTTAAAATTGAAAATTTTTTCTCATATTTATATATCTAAGTAATGTGATAAATTGTTATTAATTATTGTAAGAAGTAATAAGGCAAAAACAATTAAAAAAAAGGTAAAATCATCCGGGAGTGAAGAAACGAGCCCAGAAGATTTGCTTACAACAAAGGCCGAGAATCATCGCCGATTCGAGTATCCTACAAAAAAATACACTATTTTATAAGTCATTGTGAAAATAAATAAGCTTCTCTTTTGTCAGTCGATAGACAATATACAATCGATATACTTTCTATTTTAACCACTCGATAGACAATAAAATTATCAAAACCTGTCCAGAAATACGACGTATGGCGTGTTTTCTCATACACACCAGTGCAAACATTTTGTTAACCAGCGGACCGAGACATACATTATATTTTAAATATAAATTTAGATTACAACAACTGTTTCTAAAAATTAAAAAAATATTACAATTTTTAGAGGAAAATCTCGTCCAAAAAAGCTATGTAAAAAATTGATTGCTTGTAAAATTGTCTGATTTTTAATTACTCATACAGTCAAAACTCGAGGTTGGCTAGTCGTCATAAAGTACATATCCGCCGGGTGTACAATAAAATATTGTAATAACCTAATTATGGGGTTGTTTTCCAGCAAATAAACACTATTAATAGGTGAGTTCGAATATACGTATGAGTTCGAATATACGTTAGACTAAGCTAACGTATATTCGAACTCATGTTCATATGTATATCCGTGTTTATGTTCACCTGTAATATTAAGTATTTATAGGTTGGCTGCGGTGATTTCATTTTTTATATGAACATAAGATTCAGAGTAAAGTGAAAGCTATTTTATTGTAGTTATTAAAAACATCCTGAGCTAGAACATAATGAGCACGTTATTATTTCTGATGTTGAATAAATTTACCGATAAGTTATAGACTTGTATACCATTATGAAGGTATCGGAGATAAAAATGAAAGTATATTTGACACGTAAATGTGGCCTCATCGCTTTGCTTCAGTATTTATTAATTTGCGTCAAAAATTAAATAGATGTCTAAAATTGCCCATATACTTATTAATAATGACAATTATTTTTAAAGCAAAGTGTCATAGTCTTAACAATATTTTTGGAATTTTTTTTCTATCTATATACATGCTTTTTATTCCTCACAGTTTTGCGCCCGTAACAATGACATGCCGTTGACAGCTATATCTTGTCTTTTATAAATTAATGGTTTTTTATTTATTATTAGTACATTTACAAACTACTGACTACGTAGTTTCAAAAATCTGTCAGCAAAAGTTGGATTCGTATTTCTTATATTCTATATCTGTATATTTATAAAAAATTTGATCAACATATAATTTTAAACTTATCCTTTAACTTTTCCAAGTATTACTATTCTGAAACAAATAGACAGAAATCGGCATCGTTCTGGTCTATTTTGTATGAAATGCTAGAAATATGGGTATGATATGCTATAATAATGGGTATGAAATACTAAAAACATGGATATAGTACGAAATATATCATTGTAAAATGATAAATATGAAATATGACTATTTCACTTCGAATTTATTCATTTGGAATTTTAAAATGGTCGCAGATGCTGATGAAACTAAATCTGTATTCAGTACTACAATTCTCATATTCTGTACTTAAAATTATACTTGTTAAATAAAGTTTGCCATTTTTATTTGTCTTAATCTTATGCTTTTAGTTAAGTCTACAAAACCTACCTTATATACAAACATAATTTTCCGAATTACACTTTTCGGAGTATTAGAATATACATCTTTGCACCATATGTGGAGAAGGCACGATTTTTTTCCCGAATTTTACTTTGAAATTTTTGGAAACATTATTCGTTGAGTGTATCTGCGTTATCAGAAAAGTATATATTTAAAATATTCCAGTAATATTGCAAGAATCATTAAAGTATTTTTAATGATTCTTGCAATATTAATCAAATATAAACCAACATTTTTTACCCTTTTGGTTACTATTGTCTTGCAATTGTATTCTTGTAATTACTTGACGCAATCAAAATACTAGAGATTTGGATAAAATTATCTGATTTTATTTTAAGTAGATTCTCAACATCCGGTAAAGAGCTTAACGCCCGTTGGAAATCCAAACTTCGTTCGTGTAAATTCTCAAATTGTGTAGTGGCAGAGGGCTTATCAGTTAATAAGTTTACATATCTTTACTATAAATATATCGAGTTCGGGATTATTTTCAAGTAAATATTTCCGTAGTTTTCTTTGTAATTTTACTTTAATTAGAATAATAAATGCCCGGATATATTCATGATAGACGCAGTTGTCTTCTATTATCTGATTAGTTATTTATTTTGTTATTCGTTGTCAACAAAAATATTCAAGAATATGTGTCCCTAATCTAACATTATTTTTTATGTATTTGTATACATATATATATATATATATATATATATATATACATATATATATAAACATATATATACATACATATATATATATATATATATATATATATATATACATATATATATACATATATATATACATATATATATATATATATATAAATATATATATATATATATGGTCTTTGTCTCCACCAATTCAATGTTATTCAATTCATCTCAAGAGATTGGAGTCATTTTAAAAATGTTCAGTGAAAGTCTGTGAAATTATAAGATTTCCTCGCAGTTTAAAAATGTATGATGGTTGTACTCAAATGTTATGAAGATGATATCCTCAAAATAATTATCTAGTTACTTTCTATACGGCTTCCTTTCAAAATTCGTGTCTTAGTTTCGGGTTCCAATCATACTTTAAGTGTCTTGTAAGTAAGTAAACCGGTAACCTTTCTATTTTTTGTTTGTTTTATTATATAGTGCTGGAAAGTCTGTATGCTCAAAATTCGTAACCTAAGTCAAAATTTCTGTTTCTTTTCTATTGTAAAATATAATTGCATATATTTTGATACAGTAATATAATAGATAATCTAGATCATAACATAGATAATCTAGATCTAATAATATAGATATAATATAGATCAGCCGATATAAAATCAAGAAAACTTGCAACCTCCAAATATAGAATTTAGATTAAATGTTAGTGTTTATACGCACCTTTTTAAGTAATAAAATGTTGTAATAAAACATGAAGATATTAATGGATACTTGACGGTTATTCTAATATTAAATTTTTAAATTATATTGCGGTATAAAAGGAATTCCCATTTTGAGAAATGTTCCTTTGGGAATTCGCAAAGGGAATGTCCCATTTTAAATAAATTGTTTTATGCCAATACATAATAAGTTCTAATTAGTGAAAGTGCCTCAAAAATCTAGAAAGCTAAGTTAAATAAATTTTCCGTATAAAACGAAAACCGAAAGTCGTTGGAATTTTCTATCCGGATGCACTTAACAAATTTTTTAATTTAAAAAAGACGTGCGGTAATGTGGTTATGCTTCATATACCCGTAGTTTTCGAGGGATCAGAACATTACCACGATAAAATACGTATACAAGTATTCCTAAATAAAAGTAATTCTTATTCTGTGAAACAAATTTTACATAATTTATTTTATACTTAACTTCTTTAACAACTTTGTTGAAGAATCAAACTCACGTTTGGCTTTTTTAATATCTGTGCTATTTTTTAGCTACACGCAAAATGTTTATTTTCTAAGTTGACTGAAAAGAAGTCAGATATGGTCAGTTATAACTTTTTGATTGCCTTTGTTTCAGAAAGTATTATGGCTGTATTGCTTCATACATCATATAAATCTTGAGTCGAAAGGATGTTAAAAGTAGCTTGAAAAACCTTGTATAAAAACACATAGTGCGCGAAGTGGGCTTTCGAAAATTTGCCTTCATATATACATTATATTATATTATATATGTATATATGTATACATATTGCACTGTACATATTGCTCTGTGAAATATTTTTCAAAAATTAAGTAACATTAAATTTTACTTTCAATATGTACCGAATCCTCGATTAAGTCGATTTTTCAATATGAAGCAAAACAAAACAATTTATGTTTTTCCGTTATTTGAAATAACTACTTTCACTTTAAACTTTTCTTTGACTTAACCGATGTCAAAAAATAATCAAAATGGAACTGAAAAAATCTTAGTTCCTTTCATTCGAATTCTTTGTGATTATTAGTTAAAATATGTAATATTTTAACTGAAAATTTGTTCACCTCCTTTTATTCTACCTGAAGGTTTCTTTAGAATTATTTACGTACACTTATTGATGTTCTTCTAAAAAAATTAGGGCCAGTGACAATTGGAGACAGGTAACAAATATACCATTCAATTTAATCTAATTTCAAATTTAAAACGTATTATAATAGGTAATTTTGAACCAAAAATACTTTTTGTAAAAGAAAAATATGCAATGAATATCTTCAACAAAACCGTGCTTGTAATCGTTTTGACCCACAAACATTTTCAAAATGCTTCCAAACAATTAATGTAAATATAATTTAGCTAATTCCGCCTTAACTCTGAGTGGGCAATTAATAAAGGCGCCCTTACAACAGGCACGGAATTTCTATGGGCGGGTGCGCGGGAAAGTTGAAGCGATTATTTTGTCTCCTCCAGTACCTAACAGGAAGTTGCGGTGGTAATAAATTTTGAAGAGGGTTGACCACGTTGAGGACAGTTAAGTGTAGATAATTTATATAAATATTTATATAAAATGTTTGTCAATGTTTCCAAGTTTTGTTTGCTAGAAGTAAAATTACGCCGATAACTATCAAATGTGAGTTTAACTCGCAAACTGTGTAAATTCAGTTCTTTTATGGGTCAAGGATAAAATATTATTAATAATAAAGATTATACAGAAATCAGACCGAAGAAAACTTTACTCGTGTCAAGTTGCTATAAGTAACATAATTTAATTATGTTAATTATAGCAACTTCACAAGGGAAATTATTTTTTCGAAGTTATCACGAAATTGTGACGTTTGTCTTATTGGTACTTAATTTTATCATCGTATGACTTATAGTATTCAGAGGATCACTAGTACATAATAAATATCTGGAACAAGTGGGTACAGAGTAATAATGATTTAAGTGAAGAAAGTCGATGTGTACCAATTGTAGTTGAGCTATATTTTTAAACCATAATTACCTACATTGCAATGATAAATAAAAATAACCCATAAATCATAAACATTCACGGAAAAGTTCATTGTGTCATTAAATATTGTTGATTATTACAGCTTGTGTTTTTGACCGGATATTTGGAATCCGGCATTAAACAAAATAGTTGCTTCAAAATAACTTAAAAAAAAATATATTAACTTATCAGGACGTAAATCGGTAACAATTATAGACTGCAAATAATATTAAAATGTAAACAGCTACAATGCAATAATTGTGCAATTTCACAACTGCGGCGAGCTTGTGTTTTGTTATTTTACATGTGCTAGGTATTTAAAAACTGCTAAGCAAACTTGACGTATTTTCTCGCTTGAACTTCTTCATATATGGCTTATCTAGATGTCCCTGATTGTGAAAATCAATGCTTTATCATACCGTGATGATAGTACGAATGCAGCAATAACTCAAATATAATCCCGCGTCCTCAAATGAGTTTTTATTTGTACTGATTACCCTGGTTTGTGAAAATAACGCTTTTCAGTTATTCTCATGTCTACGGATAAATATGATTATACGTGGAAGAGGTTGAATTTAGGAGACATGACAGTTTAATTTGGAATGGTTTAATTAGTGTGACAAAAAAAGAGTTAACTTAACAGATCTCTACTGTATATATAATCACATTTTTATTAAGAACTGCGAGATTAACCATGTTTTGATATATTCCAGAGTTAGTTGTTATTGAAAATGGGAACATTATTTTAATCCTTTCAGTTGTAAAGTACCTAAAGTATCACCAATTTGTTAATTTTTATTATTAAATGCCTTGAGAATAATGAAGGGTGAAAAGTTAAATAGGTTTGTTCCAACCTGTATATAATTAAGGGAAACTAGTCAATATTAATCATACTATGGGCATCATCAATCTTATGATATTGACTACCACTTTATAAAAATAAAGATAAGTGACTAAGGATTACTTAGTGGTATAATATTTATGTCCTTAATCCATAATTAACTAATTAATGCATCTTGAGGAAAACTAAATATGTATTATCTTTAAACAAAAAAAATGCTAGAGAAAAATTTCCTACCGCTTTTATTATTTTTTATGTCAAAACCTATCTGTATCACTTCAGGTCAAAATCATATTTAATCTACTAATTTATTTAAACCTGACCTACGAAACGCTTACCATATGCAACCAAATAACTTAAATTCAAGACGTATTATTTAGTGCTAATATATTCAATAGCTTAAAACACTCCACTTGGACCTTTTAAAAAGCTTCACTTTTCTCAGCGCTGACGCATCTGGACTTCAGAATTTTCTATTAAATATTAGACATTGCATGAAATTTCGAATATTTTTCAAACTATTCTCTTCCGTTAGACATCGTCACCATATCCATTTTATTTGGGGATTTTATTGCAGTCTTGCGCAG
Source organism: Druceiella hillmani (assembly GCA_039881145.1). NCBI lineage: Eukaryota > Metazoa > Arthropoda > Insecta > Lepidoptera > Hepialidae > Druceiella > Druceiella hillmani. The sequence goes on along the minus strand of JAYKKI010000078.1, from coordinate 10,714,308 downwards.
GCTAAAGATAGGCGATGAAAAAATGCACATTCAAAGCAGTTTCGTTAGCGCAAATAAAATTCTGTTATGTATAAATAATGTTTTGATTAAACAAATGGATTAAACGGAATTAGCAAACAACTTGACGTTAACAAAAATAAAGAAAAAACAAAACTTCTGCACCCACGTGGCATAGCTTTTTGTTTATTTTTGCATACTACGAACGAATTTCAAGCAGATTTAAAAAAAAAATTGACCCAAAAAATTAAAAGTTATGAACGGAACCTAAACTTAATTTTACAACCACTTTGTAACGATATTATATACAATTAAAATTTATTTACCTTACAATATAATACTAATTAAGATCGATCTGAAATATATACTTGCATAGCTTCATGCATGTAGGTCTAAAATTTTTTAAATCACTGGCGTCGAAAAATATTACAGGAGACCCATGTTTGAATATTGAACCCCACAAATTAAAAGAAATATTTTTCTATCCTATATAAATTGTGAGAAAAGTTAACAGATCTTTATGATGATGTGTTTACGGTTAATATTTCTAGCTCAATTTTATAAAAAAAATACATCTACCATAATTAAACAAAAACCTTTAGTCTCTCATTTGAGTAATGCGTCGAAAACATTTGAATTAACCTATTGTGATAAGAATGAAGTAACTATGTTAGGTCCAGTAGCAAATTACATAACTAAGATAGTTCGTTTATATCAACATCATAAAACAAATATAACAAGCTACCCCTTAACAACACTCCCCTAGCGAGCGCACTAGCGAGCGACGCAGCTTACGTTGCGATTTTTCCTCATTATAAGGAAGCGAAGGAAATAACGTTAACGACTATGGTCGGATAAAATAATATAGCATTATGTATGCTTGGCATTCTAAATTTTAATAACTGTACAATAATGAAATGACTGTACTGTGATATTCAAATTGTCATATGATTTTGAGAATTTTTATAACTACCTTTTCCGAGATTAATATGGGTCCTTTTAATGTCTCTAATACTGAAGTAGTTTTATTATTTATAATAAACCCATTTTTATTCCTCAAAATTACCCACTAGAGTCTCACAGGCATTTTTAACACTGTTGATTATATATTTTTATGGTGTTAATTTGATTGTTATGATTTTACATTGCTAATAAATTTATAAAAGTAGATTGAAAGGATATTAATTTTGTCTCTAATATAAATTCAAATTAAATTCGGCAAGTTTAAATTTAAAAAAAATACGTGAACCTCACCGGCATGAGCTCACACTTGAAGCGAAACTCCTTTAACCTTTTTTCCTGGTTCATGTTAGTTAATTACTCACAATAATCATGAAAAATCAAGAAGTATGTCTTTTTTTTCTTATTATTCCTATTAGATAATATTTTCTCTGATTTATAGCAACATAATTAGTTTTCACATTCTTAACCACCACGTTAGCACTCGGTTGGTTCCGCCGTCGATCAGTAACGTAACAGAATAACTCAGTCGTCGATAATAAAAATTGACTTCAAAAGAAAATACAAACCACTGAGCACCTTGAAGAGAAGAGCTATCACAAAATCGTTATCTAACGCTGAAGTCGATATATAAAATGCTAAAAAAAATAATATGGAACCTATGGCATAAGAAAAATTTCCAATTTTTTAAAAAAATACAAATATTAAAGGTAATAAGTTATTCAAAGCTTTAATAACTTATTAAAATACTGATGACTTGTAATTTCATGCTGCTCAGACATTCAAGATCATATCACAGAAAAGATCCATCTCTCCTGTTGACTCAAATAGCTGCATTTCAGCCCATTTTATTAAAGTTTGCACTCGAAAAATTAAGAACATTTATTAAATGTTTCCCTTCCATTCGTCATCGTCAGCATATCCGTTTGGTTCAAAAAATTTTTTCTACAATTTGACGTGGGTGAATGCAAGCTTCATCAAATGAAATAGTGAGGCAAGTTAATGATTTAATAAATTTTACGTTATATTGAGCGTGTTCCAGGTAAGGTAATAAATGAAGAACTTATGACGTAATAGGAAAATCTTACTTTCGCCCAGTGAAATTTTTATCTACTCGTATTTTTAGGTAACTCTTAAAATAATAATATTCTTAATGACTTACCTTACTTGCTCTATGACTCTACCACAATCAAAGAAATTGGTGATCATACAAGTTGTGACAAAGACCATGTCCATTATTCATAAAGGTAATTTTGGGCATTAAACTGAGTAAATTTGAAGTATACTATGGTAGAAAAATAAAATTTTTCTTTATTATTTTCAATCGCAAATTTGAAAAATTATTTAATTACGTAATATTTTCTACACAGTTTCATGCACAAAATCACCTGTATGAATATAAACATGTTTTCTAAACTTTATTTAATATTTGTGCTACGATTATAAGATGATAAAATCTAAAAGTCAGTATAATATCGTTTCACGAAAATATTCTCAGAAATTAGTTTTCCATTTTCAAGGTTCCGTATCTCAAAAGGAAAAATGGAGCCCTTATGAGGTTACTTACGTATCAGTTTTTCTGTCGGTTACAGCCTATTTTTTGTCAAATTGGGTAACGCAAAAATCTAAAAACTGATATATAATACGTCTTATTAATTTAAATAGTTAGCACTAGCTTATGTTTCTCTTAATATTCATACAAGAATCAAAGAGTGGGTAAATAAAGTAATTTTTCTAAATTTTTTATACTTGTGGGTCAGTTTTTCATAATTTAAATTGCATATAAAAAAGGTATTCTAAAAATAATGTGAAGGTAGAGATTTCCCTACTTTTATTTCCGAAACTACTGCCTGAAAAAAACAGGGTTGGTAAAAGTAATGAAAAAAAGCAGGGTTGTTAAAATCTGATTAGAAATTTACCGGAAACCGATAGCTATTATCCTAGATCTTATAACTTTTTAAAATATTTACCAACTTCTACAGTTTACATTTTACAGTTCCTTGAATTTAGACCTACTTATATGAAATGACTATTTTCCGTGATCAGGTCCTATAAACGGAGGTACCGTTTATTAAGAAGTAGGAGTGGAAAAAATTGTTTAGCTTAAGACTTCATTCTTTCTTGAAAAGAAAGTCGTCATATATGAGATCGTAATTTTCTCTCAAACGGTCTCAATAATAAAACCATGATATCTTAAAAAATGGTATATTTTTGTTAAGAAAACCTGTTCTTGCTGAAAAGTCATGTTAAATATTTATTACCAATAAACTTGCCCGAATTATAATTACCCGAGGCTGGCGCGCTAGTCGTTAAAAGCGCGCGCTCTGCAATGTCAACGTAATATTTTTAAAATTATAATTAGTTTCTATATAAATTGCTGAGTAATACTGGCGTGTCCATTAAAAAAATGTGAGTGAGTATTATATATTTGGTACGGCTATAACATAAATGCATACAAATAGCTAAGAAAATATACATAACAAATAAATTCAACGTCTTCGAGCTTATCAAATTATTACTATTATACTAATATACTATTATCTTTATTAGTTTAATAATCTGTCCTTAAAAGAACAGTTTTGAGCATATTATGATCACATTTAATATCTGCGCAGGTATTTGAAATACAACAGTAAATAAATGTTTGGCATGTTTGTTTTGGGTATATAATAAAATAAACCGGGAGGGACTTTACCGACTCCATTTTACGTCCATTATATGTGTGAAGATACATTCTCGCGTTATCTCTTATTTTCAATGTTACATATTTTATTAAAAGAGGTTTAATTACAATTGAAAATGTTCAGCCTGACCTAACCTGACTTAATTACTTTGTATTTTGCAGCCGTTTGGCCAATTGAATTAGGAATCTATTCTGGATTTGGATTTTATTAGCTGATGGTAATTATAGTTTAGCGTATTGTCGTTTCAATATGAACTTCATTCAGTATTCAACTGTTGATATAAATATTGCACTGTCGGCCTATTCCATCTATTGACTGCAAACATATCTACTAAATAATTTTTTAAAAGGAATTTTGGTTTCCAAAGTTTGCATCGTGAATATTGGTAACAAGAAATACACCAATAAAAGTACGGTTAAAGAAATCTAAAAAGTTAAATAAAATTGTTTCAGCCACTGACAAGTTCTGTTAAATAATCCAATCTTTGCTAATAGCCCATCTGAAGATGTAATACAATGAAAGCTAGGTCGTTGTAAAGAACTTAAAGAAAATAGAAATAATATTACATCACGTAGTTTCATTTAATTGTAATTCAAGATAGTTTGAGTCACTGTCGTTCAAAAAACTACCATAAATAACACTAGGTTGGCAACTTATAAACCAACTTTTTTTTCAACCTATTTCTGGAATGTTACAGAAGTTTCTAGAATATTTCTTGTAAGGTATATAAAGAGTGCGGCATACGAACTTCTGGTCAGTTTGTTAGTAAATAATCGGCGAGTAAAGGATAAATTAAAAATGGAAGTATTTCTAAGAGAATTTACGGGATTCTTTCTTCGCGAATGTCCTTTAGGGCAAAAAACTAGCAAAGCATCGGGCAGTATAAACAACAGATTTGAAGATTAATAGATTCCAAGAAGGGAATATTGACCTGTCCAATAAACCTCATCCAGAGCGACCTCCTACAATTGATTTGGAAAAATTAAAAAATCTTATTGAAACAGATCCCAAATTAAATTTGCATTAGTCGCGTTAAGTTTGGCAAAGCTATTTTCATACTTTTATACTGCAATTTAAAAGCAACTTTATGCTTTGAGGAAGAAGTGGAAATATTCCGTTTAGCTACCACGTGAACTAACACCTTTCAACTTTAGAGTAGAGCTAATGTGTGCTTGGAGCTACTGAGTTCCCATCGTATCAACTAGAGGAAAAAGTATCTCATTACAGGAGATAAAAGTTAAATTTTAGCATTTTTAGCAAGGCTAAGTTAATTTTTAGCATTAACGCCAGTGACTAAGAGCTGGAGAAAAAGGTGTACTTAGACCAAAATATAATATTGGACAAAAGGTACTTTTGAGTGCATGGAGGGTTTATATGAAGTTATTCACTGATTCATTCATTGAGATCTTTTTCAAGCTAATAGAACAATTACTAGTAAGATTAAATGTGAACAAGTGTGTAATGTCACCGTTAAACTTCCTTTAAATCGGAGAAAAAAATAATTTTTTACATGTAGTAAAATAACGCGTGAAAAACTATTTTCACTTGGATGGAGTACGCTAATTTACCCAACATACTCTGCAGATCTTTCGCCATCTAATTAGTATCTGTTTCTTTCTCTGTCTAGTAACTTACATGATAAAAAATGTAAAGACGAAAATATATCAAAATCGAACTTCACCGGTTTTTTAGTTAAACCTCCAACAATTTCTATAAGGACGGAATTTTAGCTGCGTCTACACGGTGGCGACAAGTGTTAGATACCGACGGTGCTTATATAATTAACGATTGATTTTATTGACTACATATAAAAAGTTGAAAATGTTGTGTACAGAGATGACGGATTTATAAGTTGCCAACCTAATATCAGCAATCTTTATACTTTTCTTTACATAATTTATTGCTTAGCTTACTATGTTAATGGATGGCCGGTCTTGCCTGACACTTTTTAAAAATGTTTGAGGTACAGCTACTTCACTGTGACTTGAAAATTTACTTTTCAATACATATGGCAAAATAACCATTAGAAAGTTACTCACGTAACAGCTTGAGAATGCTGTTCGAGCAGAGTGAACGCTGCCCCGAGAAGGAGCCTAATTTAAATATTAAACGATTCGCGCGTTCCAATTTCAGAAAGTTCAAAGGAAGCTGTAATTTATTATTTAGTTTATGAATAAAATTAGTCACTGGAAAATAGTAAGGTATTAATTGATTCATAAAAAGTTATCAAGCACGAATAGAGCACGAAATAAGAGAGTTTCGTGTATATTTCAGCATTTGTAAACATTTAAGTATAGGTAGTTTTCCTATGCACTGTTTACAAATATTAATTTTTCACAAAGTATACGTATTGCAAGGTATTTAGTGTACATTTTGTAGACGTAAAAACATGGTACATATTTCTAAAACTATAACATCATGCGTAATTTCTATCATTTTCTTATAATTTTACAGTCAGGTTTTACCATTCCTGCTATTTATGATTTTTCACTCATTGATTTTATAATTTTGGGATGCCATCCTTTCTTATTAGGGTGGTATGCTGTATTTTTGTATATTTTTTGGAATATCTTTTTAAACGTACAACTCAAAATGGTGAAAAAATTCCTTTTCCAATTGTGCTCCCTGTTATATACAAAATTAGAAAGGAAAACCATTTTAAGACTTCTCTTTACTCGTGTCTCTCCTTCAGTTTTTATGCAAAATATTTTTAAAAAGTTAATCTTATAAATATATGCAGAAAACCTGCTTCGAATATAGAAAAAATATTAATGTATTGCTTACTACAGCTTTAGTAAGCGTAAAACATCTAAGTACAAAAATAAGAAAGTAATTAAGCTGGGGCATACAGGCGATTGGACGGACAGACAGATGATATTATAATGGTACCTTGTTTGAGTAAGGAACCAGCAAATGTGTTAAGGAGGTTCCTAAAGTGAAAATATATGTTTCTTACAAGACACTGGCCCGATTTCAAATAAATAGTGACGTAAACGAGTGAAGTAAATATCACGAGTGTCCAAAATTCGAATACGAAATTTCAATGGAATTGATTACACTACATTATTGGTTTAAAAAAGAAAAATAAACGTGAAATCGCTTTAGATACAATTTGGTAATCAAAATCTGATTGTTTTTCCATATTATTAGAACGTAATATACTCAAAAACTGTTTTTTTTTAAATTGGCTTAAGATTGTGATATAATTTTTAAATTCACTCCTTTTCCATTACCGAAAAAATGGGCGCGGTGTCCCTGTACCCCTCAATTTATTGTGATTTATTTTTTATACTTCTATCTGCGTAGAATTGAAACGTTTCAAATTTTTGGATTAAGTGGTAAGAGTCGTAAAGTGAAAGTAACCAAATTTCATTCGTTTCGGTACTGGAGATTATTTTGTAATATTCTTTCTAGAAGATTAAGTATTCCTTTATCTTCTTTTATTAAGTTATGGATCAATTGAATTGTAACTATATTGATCGTGATAAAGAAGTACGAAATCTTAACTACTCTTTTATGTCGCTTTCTAGAACAGTAACTACTATTTTATGTCGCTTTCTCGAGTAATATTTTATTTAAGTGAGAATGCCACTGATGGGGAAAATTGATTTCTTTTTCTTTACATTTTGTTTATTGTGTGCATTTAAAAATATTTTCAGGAAATTTCAAATAAAACTCCGAAAAATTTCCGAGGTTAAAGTTATTTTAGTGGAGGTAGGTAGCACGACTGCTTTACGACAGCAAATATATATTCAGAATTACGATGGAGGCCTCATACATTTACAACTATGAAAATGGTTTTATATTGATGATAATAATGACGATGTAGAGAGCAGCCATCTAATAGACCTGAAGTTCACATAATTAATAAATTTGCAGCAAAAGTTATTGTAATTGAGGATGTATATTTAAAGATTTTTAAGTATCAGGATTCGAATTTTTACCTTTTCAAATTTTTGACAAAGTTAATTTGAAAACATCACAAAATTTTAAGCATTTGACTAAGAATTTTTTTAAAATTTTTTTTCGTTAACTCTCATGAAGTATGGAATCTTCCTTTATGTGTATTCCGATACGTACATGGATAGGTTTTAAATAAAGGTTTATCACTACAAAATTAGACACATATATCCTATTATTTAAAGGTCAGATTGACAAAATTTAATTACGCTCTATCTCAAACTGGAAGATTTATTGTGCTGTAACATATAAACGGACAAATGGATATGACGAAATAATAAGGGTTTATTTTTTTGCGGTAGTCGGCTACGAAACTCTAAAAATGTAGTTTGTATGGATTTGGATCACATTGATAACATAAAGTTGGTATGTATTAAATATGTTGTTGGTATGTATTACATAGGTATGGATCATACTGACAACATAAAGTTGGTATGAATGCATAATGGAAAATCGGACGAGGGCATATTTTACCGGTACATCGAGCGTTCTGCATCTCGTTTGAAATGTAATTACTCTATTTATTATAACTTACCACTAATATGGACCTCCTAGCCCAATAAATATTTAATAACACCAAACATAATTAAGCTGGAGGGATATATCGTATCATCGTAGCAGTTTTCCCACAATTTTTGTCTTGTCTTTTAAAACTCCGTCTTTTTTATAATTTTATATTACCTCTTCTTAGAAACAAGTAGGTGGTAATATAGCTTTTTGCACATTTATCAATATATCTCAGAAGGTACGTCACCTGAAATTATAATAAAATATTTTTAATCCCTTATAACTCTTTTTTGAATTTTTAAATTTTTTCCGAATGCTTAACCTCCCTCCTGATATATACATGTAAATTTGTTTAAGTAATAGTTACTTAGTGATGTGCGGATTAGTATAATATACTGCTACACATATTTAAAATTTCTACGTTAATCGGGTTCTGTGAAAAACGACCGTGATCGACGGACACCTGAGTGATTTTATAAGGGTTCTGTTGATTTCCTTTTGTTGTACGGAAGATATAAATAAAAGAAACACGAAAATTATAAATTAACATAAATCTTGTATTTTTCATCTAAATTTACGTCGCGTGCAGGAAAATTTTCAAAAAAGCATTCATTTGCCGGTGCTGTAACATTCTCTATATACAATGATCATTTTGAGATAGTTTTAATCGCCTTCCTACTCAGTGCTTCGATGATACATGAATTTCCAATTTCATTATGGTAATAACAACTTAACTATCGCGTATAATTTAAACAAATACTATGCAAAGCACTGTCCCAAAAACGTTGAAGAAAAAAGCTTTTCGCACAATATTATTACTATAATAATTGAGTAATATCACATAACGAGTTCTCCCTCAAAAATTACTAAGAATTTTAAATGAATTTACTTTTCAGTTCTTTTTTCTGTGATGATATCTCAAATAGAGGAAGTTTTCAGGAGGAGGAACCCCATTTCCATTATATTTATGTTTTAGGTATGATAACTTAAAACTACGCAGTATACCACAAGAATCACACTCTAACAGAATTACTAGATTCCACATCTGCATGTTGGCACTAGTGTTAATTTTTAATTTATGTGCTGTTAGAAATCATTTTTTATACAAAAATTAATTCCAATATATCGAAAACTTTGTTTTGTAAATGTCTACGAAGTAAATATTTTTGCATTGAAACATTTGGCGGAAAAACGTAATAGTGTTTCTAAAGAAAATACTCTGTAATTATTTTCTAAAAAACGGTCACTCGATGCTGTAATATTACATTGTATAAACCTACGTTTTATAAGAGACTAAGGAATTAGTAATAAAATAAAAAAAATAATACCTTTTAAATACATCAGTTACATCTTTATTAATAAGGGTTCAAAATCATCTTAATGAGATGAGATAGCATTAGTTGCATTTGAAATTCCTTTTAAAAATTTCTTTTTAGGTTTCATCATTAACCAAATTTGTCAATGTCGATGTCTTTTTCATTTCATATAATAATAAATCATTCGTTCAATTAATTTCTTAAAACAATAAATTGTAATCGTCTTTGGTATAGGCAGTAGATTCGTTAGCGACATGTTAGGATACTAACGTGATAAATTACTGAAGTTTGTAACTTTAAAATTTTCTACACTATTAAAATATTGTTCGCTTCATGAAGAGGTCCAATAGTATATATTGATTACATTCTAGATGTTTTATAGTAAACTTATGGCGTAATCTGTTAAACAAATGGTAGAAAAAACTATAACAAAACTCTTAACACTGAAAATCAGCTATTTAAAAGGTATCTGTCAATTCCATCATTCGTTAACTCTCACGCGGCGGCTGAGGAAATCTATTATTTGCCAATGGCCAATATTAAAGGCTTCAACGTGATTGTATTTTTAGCAGTGGTTACAAAATATTATTGTTAAATTTTGCATCATTGTTTTAACCTGTTAACATGAAATAAATGTAAAAAAGCTACGAAACTAAGGCCCACCTGCCACAGTCATTGCAAAACATAAGCTGCAAATTTCACCTCGCGTACAAACTAGTAATTCTAAGCTGACAAATGGAAAATATTAAAAATTGGGCCAACGATTCAGGCCCAAAAGATATTATTAAAACTTATTAAATAAAACTTAACCCTTTTAACAATTTATAATCGCTCGTAATTGATTTATCCTCCGGGGATCGGACTAAATAAAATTAGGTGCGTATTTTCCGTCCGATGACGTACTTGTGATTTCGTTGTGAATAATCTATACAGTGACAAGTTTAATTTTGCTATGAATAGTTTGTCAATTTTGTGCGTACCTTTGATATTTAGTGTTACCAGAATGAAATTTATGTAATTATTCGTTTGGAACAAACCACCGTCTTTCGCGCACTTTAAAATTTTCGTACACAATTTTAAAATTTAACTTGTGATAAATATGCAGTATTAAATAATTAACACTTGAACGGTCTTTATTACGTGACAGATAGTAAACAATTCAGTTTAGTTTACTTAGTTGGAATACTTTCAATATTATGAGATGTAACTGATAATGCCCTCATAACAATTTACGCGAGCAAATTTGTGAGTAACAGATGGGTATGACGATAAAAAAGGAAAAGTGAGATGATTTAATCATTTCAAAATGATAATGGGTAAATTTTTCATAAACCAATAAGGTAAATTCTTTATCATTGGTTACATTGTGTAGATGGAAATTGGCTTGCATTATAGACTATTACTTAGTAATTAAGTTGTCATAAAAATTTTGATTGCTATCATTATTTCAAAGTAAGTTTAGCTTATTTAAAAAACGAAATTTTAATTAATTGAGTTTACTTAGTAATTCATACACAGATGATTTCAGGAACTGCATTTTCTTGTTTCAAATCCGATATTTTCATGTGAACTCACCCGAATTCAATGAAGGTTAAGTTAAAACTATTGGAATTTAATTTTGTACAAAGTGTTCAAAATGGAGTTCAAAGATTTTTACGAATGTCACAAAGTTGAGGTTGGGGGAATTTATTGAATTGATCAGGTACATTTAGAATTGCTTCTGAAATATCATCTTTTTAATCACTTTGTTGCTGTTTAGGTATTAAAAGGAAATACTTATTTTGCCTTTCAGTTTTTTTAAATGGTCCTATTTTAATATTCATTGGATTATATAAAACGCAGAAAACGAAGTTGGAATGTATAAAATATAATTAAAATATTTGTCTAAAATAATTTAAATATATTGGAAATTAAATCGTGCTTTTCACGGTATGTGTATTGAGTACAACGGCTGTATTAGTGGAAAATTCATAAACTAAAGTTAATTTTGTTAAAAACTACACGAAGCCTTAATAATTATTAGTAGATATTTAATGAATGTTACAATTATGTTAAATTTATAAAAGCTGGAATTCAGTCGTAAAATAAACAAATGTTAAATTTAATTTAAGAGGCAGGTCTATTAATGGGAAATTAAATTGTTGGTTTCTTACTAGTTGGTTACTAACTTAGGTTACAGCGCACTTAGTGATAACAGCCAATATCACGGCTGGACTTCATTCTATGCATATTGAGCAATATGTTTCGCTTTGGTTGCTCTGCAATAATCGTTAACCGCTATGTACGCAATTTGCTTACGTAGACGACTGTTCCTTGCAGTGTAATTACATAACTCCGATCCCATTCGGAAATTGAGTGTTCGGAATCTGATGAATGATTTGCAATTAGACATATCCAGATGTGCTGCGGTCGGCGGATAATCTTGTCATGTGCATAACGAACATGTTATGTAGGTTACGATGAAGGCATAGAGCAAGCTTTATTGAATTTTGGCCACACATTTATGGTTATGAATAATATTTTCAAAATAATTAGTTTTTAAAACAGTAATTATATTTTCTGAATATAACTTATCAGTAAGCACTTAGCTTATTTGACAAAAATATGTATTTAAGTTTTCAAATATACAGCTATATCCTTAGATACTGAAAAAGTATATTTTTATTTAAGTGCTACATATCTCATAACTTTTCATTGTAAGACTATATTTAGTCCCCTACTTTTCATTTTTACCAGAATTGCCTAAGTCTGCAAAGTTTCAGATCAATACAATATTTAAAAGTTTAAATAAATTTATTTTCATACAAGTGAAGCTAATAAAAGCATGTTAGCAAGAATTGTATTTTCTCGTGACTCTGGTTTACTTAACTTTAGTGTACATAGACATGATTTTAATAAAATTTGTTAAATTTGAAAAGTGTTTATGAAATAAATAAATAGTTAATAATTTTTCGGTTGAAATCGTTCAATTGTACTGAAATGTATTCGTTACGGAAAATTGTTTTGGAAATATTTTTTCCCAATTTTCTCTTTGTTCGTAACTAGGGTAAGTATTAAAACATTTAATCCTATACAAGTTACCAGTAGCATTCTCTACCGGTAGCAGTAAGAATATTATACTTATAACAACCCAACTGTACATAATTAAGCTATGTTATTAGTATATTAAGAGTAAAATATATTCATTTTGCTTGCTTACGGTTTCCTGCATAATACAACAGTATCATTAGTAGCTTTGTCCACCAATCAAGTGATTCTTTCACATACGAAATCAGATATTGAGAAAAAACACACAAGTAAATTTTACAGGTGCTGCTCCATGTGTGAGAGGAATAAGGAAATAATTATAGAATCCATCCGCTGGGACGTCTTTAAAAAAGACTTCAATAATAGTGTTGCAATTACTTTTTATATAGGAGACGATGTTTTTTAATAAAAATAATGAAATTTTATTTGCGTTGAATGAAGTTAGATTACGCAGACGAGATTGTCGGAGAATTGAAGCATTACTTGATGTGAAGCTGCAGCGAACTGTTACATATTTAATTTGTGATTTAAGCACTTACAGCATGCATATCATTACTGTGCTCCCAAGTTATGGAATCTGTTTGCTTCTATTTTCCTTTACTCTAACAGAAAAGAAAGCTCGGATATTAACATTGTAGTTCTAGAAAATGAGTTACCATTTGCTAACGTATGTAATTTACTGAAAACTAAAAATTAAAAAAAATAATAACTAAGCTTAGCAAGAAATACGTTTCATACAAAAAATACATCAGATCTTTTGTTTTCTGATACATACCTACTTAAATTAGGTATGTATCAGAAATCAGGTATGTCTGGTATGTATACGCCACTGGTGCGTGCTTATTATCGATTAGTACATCAGCCTGGAATTTTAACTCAGGTAGGTGCTTTTTCCCTAAAACACTAAAACCATTTTGAGTTTTTTTTAATATTTATTACGATCGAAATTTTTCGTATACAATTTTCTGCAAAAACTCCCTTTTTTCGTGCTTCGTTATAGTTTTGTATCTTTATTTTGAGCGAATCTTTCTGAGTTATTCCTGTGCGCCCTTTTATTTTTAGCTTTTAAATTTTCAACTTCTTTTACTCTTTTTAATTCTTTTTCATTAGATCTTTGAATAAATTCGCGATTGATGACAAAGTTTTTCGTTAATATTTTCCTTATTAATAATTGTAATCAACTAATTTAACTCGTAGCATTACTTAGATATGTAAATATTAGAAAATAATATTGAATATTGAAAAATATTTAATAAAAGAAAAAAAGGAGCATGTTAATTTTTGATTTAGATTAATTTTTAATTATATGTTTTAAACGTAACATATTCGGTTTCTATACTTTGCGTGAATGTAAAAAGATAAAAAGCTAAATGAAAAATAATTATAAATACAAAGATATTTTTAGAACATTGTATTATATTTTTGTTCCCTCATAGCAAAACACAATGTGTTCCATCACCATTTTTGCTTATAATCTTCGTATTTCTGAAATATTTCAATTACATATTATGAATTAAATTTGTTAGTTATAAAAAGTTAAATGAAACTTAAGGTGAATAAAAATTAAAATTATGTCAAATCATCTTAATTTTTTTAGATCTCAGTCGACAAATTCAGAAATCACACAGCATAAAAAGTATTATCATGTATTGAATATATTTGGCATTAATTTTGTAGAAATGCATTATTCACAATTAAATGAAACTACGTGATGTAGTATTATTTCTACTTTCTTTAATTTCTTTACCACGGCCTAGGTTTCGTTGTATTACAACATCTTCAGGTGGGAGATATATGATATATTAATAATGGACATTCCTAAGTTAAAAGAGCTCATTGTTTCATTTGGAATATCAAAAACTATTAAAGAAGTATCGTTTTGGAAATAAACTTAGTTGACAATAGAGAAAGAAATAGGAAAGGTAGAATGTCCAGGCTGGATATTGAGAGAGAAAATTTTAGTTGATTATGTTTAAAAATTTTAGAAACGATTGATAAGACTTATTTTACTGTCAAAAAGTTAAAAATACAAAATGTAACATTCCGAACGTAAAGAAGATACCTTTTTTACTTCGAAGTATTCGTTCGTATGTATGTATCAAATAAAAACTAATAAACATCCTTTATTAAAACTTTCAAAACTATATATCTGAAGAGTTTGTAAATAAAATGAAATATAGATTCTTTTAAAATAATGTTAAATAATTGAGAAATAGATGCAACATTTTTTCCATAGACAAAATTTGGCAACGACAGCTAATTTCATTCTTTATTACAAATATTGTTAAATACGGACGAAATAATTAAGATAAAATGTTTAGTTATCTTATTCCTGTGTCCGCAATTGGCGACCTTTTGAAACAACTTTTTTAGTTGTGAAAACTAAGATTTTTATATAATTTATTTCAATGTTAAATCGGGGTTTTTTAACACAGGTACTTATATGTTTATATTTTATAATATTTGGCTCAAATATATTCTGATATATTTTTAAATTTTAATTTAATCTTAGTTTATAACTTATTGTTTTCAATATCATATGCGGATTGTGAGGATACACACAGAAAAAATATCTACATAAATCCATTTTATTAAAAGTAAAACGTATATTTATACAATAATATACTGTTACAAACTTACTTCTAATCTAATTATTACTCTTGTAAAGGTATATATTTATACTATAGTATACCTAGACAAGAGTAATAACTGGATTAGACGTAAGTTTGTAACAGTTCAAAAGTCCTCGAAGAGTTGAAAGGTAAATGATTACCTAAGTTTCCCTTTTCGTTTTGCAAATGTAATATTGGATTTGTCCAACAAAGTTTTGGCAAAAATTAGAAAATGAGGTACATCCTTGTTCTCGCGCAATACTCCAGGCTCTATTCATAAATAGTCCTTTCAGTGAATAGTTACAGGCTGATAATTTAGGCAATGTTAAAAATTTAGGCAAAGAAAATCTAATCAAAAAGAAACCAAAAAATGAAACGAAAGCGAAGTGAGAAGGACATGAAATGAAAGCAAATTGAAAACAAAACGTAAACGTCATGTAAAACGAAACGAAAACAATACGAAATTGAAACGAAAACGAAACAAAAACAAGCTTATATAGAAATATTGATTCACGTTAACTTTATTAAATAAGTTTTATTTCTAATAAGTACACTATTATTTTGCGCAGAACGTTTTTACAGCTAAAGATATTTTGTGAATTAAAAAAGGTTAAATATACCATGTAATTTTTTTTTTATTTCCGCAGTTGTTACATTTTTCCATTACATAATTTTTTAATATTGAATATATCATAATTTTTTGCTTTGGTTTTGAGCAGATATCGTATTACATACAAAATAAACTTCTTAACTACAAGTCGACCTCACACTGCGATAGTTTCGTACTTACTAAGGCTGCAGTTAAGCTATTTAGATATATTTATATTACTTTTACTATTATAAATAATTTCATTTTTCTTGTTATTGCGAGCTTAAAGATACTGCGGATATCAATAAAAGTAATAAATTTAGAATCGTCGTTATAGTTTTCTGGTAAATTTTTAGTTAATTTTCAGATTAAATATATCCCATCCGTATTCTAATTGATATAAATTAAGAATAGTGGTGGTATATATTTTTATTAGTATTATTAAATGAACTACAGAAATATATAGTTAGCATTGATTCCAAATCAAAAACCATCCAAATTTAAATCAATATTAAGTAATAGATTCACATCATGTGGTGATAAAAAAATGTAAGACAAAGATTCACCGTAAATTCTAATCACCGAATTTATAATTTCCAAAATGTTTGTTTGATACTTTCACGTAAAACAACTGTTTAATCCAAAAGTGGAAATACTAACTTGACGGACACGAAACTGTAATTTTTAAGTTTTAATAATTTATTTTCGAATTTATAATTAAAAAAATATTACGTTAAATAATTCGAACGTATTTAAAAAATGGGAATCAACTTATTTACAACAAATTAGGTATTTAAAACGATGTAACGACTAACGTACATACAAAATTTGTAATATACAACTCACCTATCGATATTTTAACAAATGTTCCAAATGCATTTCATTTTGCTCCATGCACGTTTCTGAATATATTCTTTCACACGTATTAGGGTCATTCAGTTACGTTTCACTATGTCAAATGCAGCCATAATCTTCTGTTTTAGCTCGTCTATATTTTGCGCCTCTTCTGCGTAAACTAACGAGATAAAAATGTATTTGTTTTAAGCGCGAATTCGGTTCTTTTTAATTAGCGGGGTCAGGGTCACGCCATTTCATATATATCTTTACACTGATCGTCACTCATTACACTGATTAGTCTAATTACCGAGCTGTTTATTTTTGATAGTGGATCAAAAATCTGGTACGTCAATTGTTACTTAGTGGGATTGTATCTGAACCTTTTTAAGTTGGGTGGACAAATCTTAATTACAGGTTGATTATTTGTCTTGGATTTTAGGCCATTCATTTAAACTTTCTTCATCGCAGAACTTTTAGACTTTATTCGGCTGATTCGTTTATAATGCGATCTTTTAGACCAGTGTTCATAGCTTTTAAACGAAGATTTAAGTAAACAGGTGGCCATTTCATCCAAATTATTTATTTGCAAATCCAAATTGTATTATAGCAGGCCAAGAATTTATTTTAAATTTCTAATTTCATGTGGGTTATCAGTGCACAGAGTAAGTTTTAAGATTTTCAAAACTATATAATGTTTATATTTTGTTTAGTTAGAATTTCATTTAGAGATATCTTAGAAAATATTTCTGGAGATATTTTCCAAAATATCCGCAATAAAAATGGGGCTCATCACTAACTGCAAAAGAGCTGAAGACAAAATTGTGAGAAAAAACAACGTTACTAGAAACTTATCTAAGTTTATCAGAAATTTTTCAGAATGTTGATATATTTTAAATATTTTTTTACAAACACTAAGCCTGTATATACCTTAGGGTTTACAGACCCTCGTAGTGGGGTTCTGGTAGTCCATAATAAGTTTTTGTCAATGTCGTTTTTGCAAAATATACATTTATGTTAAATTTTTTCAATGGAGTAGATTTAAGTGTTACGTGAAAGTTGTGTATACAGGTACCTCTACTGATTATGTGATGGGGATCTCCAGAAATCTTTTTTGTGATTATCCATTGACCTTAATGACCTATTAGATAAATAACGCAAACATATACCTTTGCGGAGATATCAAGGTTCATTATTTTTATGCACTATCTTTAATCACATCTACTTTTCTTTGAATCTTCTCTTTTTAGACTTTTCTTATTTCTTTATTACGATTTATTATGTGAACATGATTGCTTACACCACATTCGGAATAACACATCTTTTTATATCAGCTCCTCAGAATATTTATATATCCCGAGTTTGCAGCACCGCATCCACGTATTCAATAATAGAGGCAGTAGCATATTTCCTTTCTTCACTACTTTTTAGCTATGTATTTAAATTCCATTATATTCAAATTTAGTATTTTTCATGGAACAAATATTTTGTACGAGTGTCACTTTGTTACACGAGTGGCATAAATCCTGATCTTCATAGAATAAGTCTTACTACGTTTTAGTTTCATTTGTGAATATATTACTAAACCAAATGTGTTTAATAGCAACTCATTTAAATAAGGACACAAAACGAATGACGTAGTTAAAAAAGAAAATTTCATGTTAACTCTAGAAAAGCATGTATTTGCCTCTTTATATAAACAAGTTCAACTAATATTATAAAATAATACTGCTGGTAATATTCCCTTCCATGTAACATTATTAAGTCTCCGAGCTTTGGGTCGGGACCCGACTTGAAAGAAAAAAAGATTCTAATTTAAATACCTTTACTTAACAAAGACCTTTACGTTAACATAGCCATGTTTCTATGTTCGCCTGAAGCACATGCGCGTTCATAGGGATTTTTTCGCAAAGAACGAATAACTGTAAAACTTTGTTTTTCCTTAACCTTTCATATAAGAAGATGTTAGTTCATGTACCTTCATAAAATTGGGGTAACTTTATTACATGTATTATTTTTATTAACTCTGTTGTTTGGATATGAAAATCAACTTTGTGAAAAAAATATTTTACTTTAAAACACGGCTCATAAAAATAACTTCGGTGATAAATAAGGCAAACGAAACACATTCATAAGGGATTCTTCGTTAGAAATAAACCTTTTATTCTAAGTAAATATTCAAATCATTAAAAAAAATGCCTTGATAAATTAAATACTCTGAAAAAAAAATTATATATATATATATATATATATTTATATATATATATATATATATATATATATATATATAATTAATAAATATATTAAAAAATTTACGATTTCTTCTGAAAAAGAAAATTCAATAAACGTATTTATCAAATACAGATGCGGTTCCTTCCCTTTTTATTTTTACAACGGCAAAGTTAAAAGGGAAGAGGAGGATTTTGATAGTCTCCCTATGTATATGTACAAGTGACTTTGTTGCCTCCCAGCAGGTAAATAGCTTTAACTTTTTCAATAAGCGAAGAGTGTGTGGATGTGTATAATAAAGTAAATTACCACAGGCTTCAAATTTAATTCAAAAAAGGGACACTGGTTGTCCTTTTAGTACGGGTAAGAAATGTTTTTTGAACTCATCACGATGGATCTGTATTTAAAGATTTCGAAGAAGAAATAAAAAATGGTATAATACACATAGGAAATAACATGTACGTATTTAAGTAGAAAAATGTACCAAAAAATCAAATTTCTAAGTATAGAACATATTAACATGAACGAGAATCAATAACCATTACAATATTAAAATATCAGAATTGTTAAATTTGTACATGAATATTTATTATTTTAACGATGCCTGACTCTAGACAAAAAAATGTGTAATAAGGAAAGTAAAATTTAAATAATACTCGACTATATAAAAACTATTTAAATAAAAAACGAAATTCATTTCAATATCAACACTTGAACGATTTGATTAAATAGTGTAATTTGTTTTATCATAATGCCTTAGTATCCAAAGTTGATTATCAATTACATACAGAAACAAAGTGATAGCAATAGTTGCGAGTGGTCAGTTGTTCACCGTTAGGGAGGTCCGTTTTCTACACTTAAAGTCCAACATCAAATCGAACAAAGTAACAACGACCAGTAGCAAATATCTTGATCACCGTTAATTTACTACTATTCGTTAACGTTTTGCATTTTTCATCTCCAGAATTCATCATAAGACACTGGTTGGTGGTGTATTTATTTCGCAAAGTAAAAGCTACCGGAACTACTCCGCATGTTTCGAGGCGTACAGTTCCGGCACTATACTTTGTGTTTTTGCGTTTTCTAAATGTAAAATTAGTCAGTTTGTCAAATTTTCGGTAAGGATTAAGATTGCACCATATTTTTATTTAAGGTTTAAATTCAAATCTTATGTAAGGTTTGAATATAAATAATAAATCTGTCCTTGAAACTAATTCAATCTTATTTAAAAATTACAATTAACGGAAATAGGTTTATAGTGAGAAATTAATATTATTATTATCCATTTTTCTCTGACCTCCTTGTACACTTACATCGAAAAAAAAGAAAAAATAAGTGTATGTAACAGGATAATATTCTCTATATAGAATAAAATAAAATACCTCCAATCTAAAAATTTATTATAAATCAACTCTAATTTTTCCCCATATTCTCCTCAGTCCTTTCGTAATTAGAAAAAGGTTAAAAAGGTTTTTCGTTATTAGAAAATTAACATCCGTCTAACTAACATGGTTTGTCTTGTATTCCCGGGGCGATGACTCAATTCACCATGATATTTCCTTTTTCAATAATTTCAAATATATTTTCTTGTATTACGTGATTATGAAAAATACTTTATTTTAGAAAAACTTATTTTTTGTTTCACGGGCATGTGCTTTGTAAGTTTTTCTATCGTTCCTGCAGGTATTCGATATTATTCCTGCAGGTATTTGGTATTACATTCATTGTAAAATAAAATATCTTTAAAAAAACTGACTTCAAAAAAAGAAGGTACTAAAAAGTAAAAAAAACAATTAACTCAAAATTGATTCCTCATTATTCTCAATAAATAAGTTACTTATTATTTAAGTCGGTACCGGCACCGCCGATCGACTTGCGAAAATGTACTGTGCGAAAATACGTAAAGTAAATATTTTAAAGTGTATTCGAAGATCACACATATCATTTGCATTTTTGTGAGAGCTGTTTAAAGTGTATATCTGCAAAGATGCAAAATAGTTTCGAATCAAAAATCATTTTAAAAATTTGGTTTTTGGAGAGACTTACAAGAAAAAAATATCAAAATAATGTACATTTTTTTGGTACTGACCACAGGAATAATAATATGCATTTTTTGCGATCCAAGGTTACGTTATGATGATATTTTACATTTAATCTCTGGTACAGTAGGTAATTAAGACATACACATTAGAGGAAATTTTACCAATAGTTTTTTTGGAAATACCGTTTAAATTAATACTTTTTCAAGTATTATACTCTTTCATTTCGTATGTTTCTTAAGATATTTCAAATAATATTATAAATGGCACATATAAATTTTCTATCGGAGACTAAAAATATTAAAAAATATTTTTTTTAAAGTAAAATTATTTGTTTGCCACTAAATTTTTTGTATTAACCTTGAATGTTGTACCGGCGACAACAAGAACTTACTGATTTTTTTCATTTTGTAACTTTTATTTCAACCACGTAGCATATATGAATGTCTCTAAATATAAACAAAAACTTAGACAAATTATTCGTTTTAAATCTTAGCTACCATCTTCAAGTGAACAATATTAATCATAAAATATTTAGGAAAATAAACTCACGAGAGCATCTTCATACCTTCACGAGAGCAGTATACCTATGACAAATTCTTAGATGATAGACATTTAAAAAATGAAACAAGGATATTGCTCTTGCTTCATTAGGAGGATATGTATGGCACATATCTATCTATTCAGTAGAGACCAATAGAAAATATTAGAACGCCTTCGAAATTTATGAGTTTTCTATGTATTTAGTGTTAGAAAATATTGCAATATTTCTATGAGTTTTACTATATAGGTCAATATAGAGGTCCTTACTAGATTTTAAATAACCATCCTTTTGGCATTTCGAGGAACCATTGCAACCAGTTTTATCACCATTCTTATTTCAAATTCTTAGAGGATCATGGCATTGAAATACTTCCCGAATTCTTCTACATTCTCCAAATTCCTAAAGTTAATAGCACATTATCATACTTAACCATTAAAAAACGCGATCAGTTTATCTTTAAAATCATGTGAAAAGTTTATTTCGCTGTTGATTTTATATTTTGACCCTAATGGGATAGATGAGAATGAATGGATAACCCTGTTTTTAATTTTTTCCGCTTCTTTATTTACGTGGAATTTTAAATGATTTCCTAAAAAAATAAAATCTGCTCATAAGATATAATTTGGTTTTATTAATACTTTTACATGTTGAAATAACTAAATAAACAAAATACAAATGTCATCATGAACGGTAACGATAAAAAGAGTTAGTGCATAAAATATTATAATCAATTTTATCAAATATTAATCTGTTTAGATTAATATTACGCTCGCTATACATACTATGCACATTTCTGTTAAATGTTATTAGAACGGAAGGGGAAATGACAAATACAAATCTCTATGCCCTAAAGCCCATTCTGATCCTATTTTGCAAATTGGATCGGTTTACCTTATTTGGAAAACTTATTTATTATGTTATTGAATTTCACAATTTATAAGCTCATGTGTGCGCAATACAAAAACTTTCTAAATGGTAAATAACATTTACGTAGTTAAATGTAGCAGTTAGAATTCTTAATTTCCTTACAAAATAGATAAAGATATTTAATATTTTCCCATTATTATATAGATATTTATCATTTTTTTCTTATAGGCAGAGATAAATATTATCTTCCTTACATTTCTTTAAAAATGTAATATCCACTTAAAATTATACAAACATTTTGTGGATTTATTGCTACCTGAGCAATTTTTTTAGTCAACCGCGATGGTTAAGTATAATAATTTCCTAATGTGAAAAAATGTAAAAGATATACATAAATCTACTATATTACATTTAAAATTTAAAACCAATTCTTTTTAAAGAAAAAGCAAGAAAATATCATAAAAAATGAACTAGTGGAAAACAACACTACACATAAAAATAGATGGAAAATATTAAATAAGGATCTTGTTGATTATAAATATGACGAAAAAACTATGACAAACATTATTAAGGTGAGGTTAGGAAAATGGGAGTAAAATGGAATTAAGTAAAGTTACGCGTAAAGAGTTGCGAGAGAAAGGACTTTTTCATAGGGCCTTTGATAACATAAATAGAGGGAGAATTCCTGATATCAGGATAGAGCTGATTCCAACGTTTTAAGATTTGAATTGATTAGGAAAAGAAAGAAAAAGGATTCGGAACTACTTTTCAGAATATAGTCCTAGACCGTAAGCAGCTTATTAACTAAATCCGCTTCTAAGTTATGTTGTGTAACTTGGATTCCTCAAACTATTATAAACTAATGTGATATAGATGGCTGAACATTTAATGTAGGATAGGATGTTCAATGTATTGCATCGTAAATAGCTTTGGTACTTTCTGCGAAAATTAAATGAAATCTTACTCGTGTTTCCTAATATTTAAAGCCAAATTCATTTTGCATAAAGTGCAGTACGATTAACCCTTGAATTAAATATTGAATATATTTGGCGTTAATTTCGTAGAAATTCATTATTTTCAATTAAATGAAACTACGTGATGTAGTATTATTTGATTACAACCTAGGTTTCGTTGTATTACAACATCTTTAGGTGGTTCTCTATCTTTGCTAATATCCCATCTGAAGATGTTGTAATACAACGAAACCTAGGTTGTAATCAAATAATACTACATCACGTAGTTTAATTTAATTGTGAACTTGAATTAAAAGTAAAATATTAAATATCGGTTTTTGAAACTAAACATTATGAAACAATAAAATCCCAAATTATGAAACTACACTCGTGTTATTTTGTAGACTCCTGTTATTTTGTTATTTTGTAGTAAACCCATATAAACTGTTTTTTTTTAATTTATCAGCAGTGTAATATGGCATTTATGCGTTGAAAACGAAGAAAAAAAACAATCTACCGACTACTATGACTTAATCATTGGCCATTATGGCTAGTGACTGAGTAAATAATGAATGTTAAATCGTAGGCAAACAAGCTAGTTTCGTGTAAATGTTTATTTACATAATTGTTCGACATGTGTAATTTTTAGATTATTTGACACCAAATAAAAAAATATTAAAACATGGCTTCATAAAGGAGAATGCATTTAAGGGAATTATATTTCAAGATGTTAAAACAGAAAGATAAGGCTGAAGTTAGCAATATGTACTGTCATTTGACAGAATAATAATATGGATGTGAATGGATTTGTTACCACAAAAAAGAATTTTCACTTATTGTTCCCAAAAATTAACATGAATTTTTGATAGGATATTTACAAATCTTTTTCAAATCAGATTGTAGTAAGATTTTATCTTAGACTTCAATGGGTCAAGAGAAGATCTTTTCTTTAAATGCTCATAAAAACTATTTAGACACGTGAAACCTATTATGCTTAATTTTTTCTCCAAGAAAATACTGCAATATTTTGTTTTAATATTTCCAAATACTCCGCTTAAATACATCTATTTTTGTATTATTATTAATATACACATTTCATCGATGAATTTGAAGTCATAAACATAGTCATAACATTATTTAAACATTTTAGTTAGCAAACCTTCTTGAAGAAAAATACCTTAAGAAATACGCTGAATTACGAGTATAATCGATTTTTATTTAAGCGAAATAGCACTCGTATCGCTTGACATTCGGCCGAATGAGATCTTCTTTGCATAGTATTGTAAATAATTTTAATACGTATGCATTATAGGCTGGGTTATCCTTGAAAGAAAATTATTGACTACAATCGTCTTATTTTTTTTACGAACTCCTATTACTGGCTTTTTACATCAATTTAACAACATATCGTACATTAGAATTCATATTATGGACAAAAATTACATTTATTAACTGAAATGTACTTCTTTTCATATGACTTTCAAATGTTTGCATTCTAATATTTTCATTAAATCAACTAGAAATGTTGAAATTTAATTAATTTTCTATCAGATACATGGGAATATATATAAAAATTGAACAAGATATTAAATTGATAAATAATATTACTTAGAAAATCGGCAACAGAATCAATGCGTAAAGGCAGTTAAAAATAAAATTAATGTCACCTTGACATCGGTTAACAATCCTGATACACACCAGCTAACTTACCTCATCATTGCACTTATCCTTTTCAATCAAAGTCGCACAATAAGTAGACAGATGATGAAAACTCGTGTCAAACTGCAATTAACCATCAACGAGTCGTAAATCTCGGCGAATGCAATGGTTTCAATTTTCAGAAAACTTTCGTCATTTTCAATACATTACATTCGACCTACGTTATTTTAAAACAAAATGTTTGTGCGGTTCCTTTTCGTCTATAAGAAAGAAAGAGACAGCCTTATAGAAAGCAATAAATCTTAATTTTTGCTGTTATTGAATTTGATTATATTATTTCTCATATAAATTTCTGCATAATATGCCTCCTTATTAAATTAGTTATTAAAAATTTCCATGTGATTTACACTAGAATTTAACATCATTAGATATTTTATTAAAAATAATGTAATTTTTAATCTTAGCTAATGTCAATCTGGCAAATAGGAGTAAAGTTATTTACAGTAATATAACTCTTAAAGAATTTAGATAATGTCATGTTATTAGATATTAAAAGCTGGCCAATAGCTTGATAGTACAACTTTCAAGATTTTCTTAATAACCTAAGCGTATTTATTTTTACAGGTATTTTATTTGGGAACTACAAGCTGTAAAGTTATCTGAATTAATTTTTTTAATATACCTTATCTAGCTACGTACCGTCCCTCGCTAATATATACCAAATTATAGATTTATTTATGTATAAATTCGTTATTTTTAAAACTCCTCTTGTTTAGAACAATTGTTTTAATTTCCTTGAAATTTGATTTGCGTCCATTGGCTGTTTAATAATCTAATCAAATTTCGACAGTATATTACCACATTTCTTCAATTATATATTGTGTTTTGTAATATGAAAATTTAGTTGAATTGCAAAGAAATACAAGCCTTTTACAATTTCAATTTAATTTTAATTAATTTGAATTTTACCTTGAAATATTATTGGAAAGGTCATTTTTAGTTTTGGATTAAAAATTATTTAATATATGTTCATTTTAAAACAGGACTGTATTTTATTTAGAATTTGAAACCTTTGATAGACAAATAGATGGACGGACGTACGGACGATTAGATGATATTGCTTTAGCAGTAGGATTCTGATTGGACCATTCGTTTACGGAACCCTAAAAGGGGGTTATGGCTCTCCCGGTATCTGCAGCTGTTTAAATGTAGCATAGGCAAGTTGTTTCTAAATCTCGGACGGATGTTAGAAAAGGAGGAATATGTAGAATTTATGTTTAGAGAGATTTATTTATTTGTCTGCTTAGAGAAAGTAACATATTTAAAAAATACTTAGTTTATTTTAAGTTAAAAATGGTCTATGTTTCAATAAATTTTTTTCACTAAATTGATAGCTGATATCGATGTGTCAAGTAGAAAAAATACCATATTTAGGACTGTGAAGTCATATGAATCATGTACCTATCATCACAGTCCCGAATACATTAATATAACACCCGTGTCGATCACCAATTTCACAACGAAGCGGGAGACTGCATCATTTAAATTTAAATCTTGATTTAGTATCCTTTTTGACACTTTCTTTTTCTATTTCAATTACTAGAGTTTTGCTAGCTTCTTCAATTTTAAAATTTTAATAAGAAGTATACCCTTTTTTGGGATATGAACATTTTACCAGAGATAAACTGGGTTACCAAAATATTATTAAAACAAACGATGGAAGTATTATGTGTCAAAAGTATTTCAATAAATCTATTCATTATTTAAAAATTATATTCGATTTTGGGTGTTATATTCCAGCTTAGAATTTATTTAAGTTTATGATTTCAAAGATTAAATTCCATTTTTATCCTCAATTTTTGACAAGAAAAATTTTTCTTATTTTGACGACAGAAACAAAAAGTTTCAAAACTTACTTGGAAATTAATACTTTAGTACTTTTAACATGCACTGTTTTTGATATTTCTGGAGATTTATATTACGAAATTGTGTTACGTAATTCAAGACACTTCAAAATTTTGAAATGTCGTATGCGGCTTTAATGACGAATAAATTTTTGGGATCAAATATAATTTTTCCCATTACTTTTTTAATTTAACTCTAGCTCTATATACTTGTTACCTAAAGTTCTTTTAATGAAACACAGAATTCTTTCGTCTTTAAATACACACTACCCCTTTTAATACACACTAACCTATTGTTATAATATTTTATTCCTGACTATCAATAAACTATTACATACCCCGGTGTAACGAAGAACGTTTCAACTATTTACACGAGTGATTCTATGTATCACAGTAAGTGTATTTGAAGTGTGTAAAACGTAATTCTCTCTCGTCGGAATCGCAGTTTTGACAGAGATTTTTTAGAAACTGTGAAAATTTTTATTTGATTCCTTAGAATTTTCTATTTTCCTTGATATGCAGGATACCCTGTTTTAAGAATAGAAACGTTCTTTTTTTACAATCTATAAAGCATGCAAATATCACATCATTACAACGTTATACCGTTATTTTACATTCTAGCTAAAGTGAAGATGAAGGTAAAGTAATACAAATCCCATCTAATTAATTGACAACAAAACTCGAATAATTAATACCAAAAGCTGCAGTTGACAGAAAACCACAAATAACCGATTTCCGGATATAAAATCAGGAAATTGAAAAATAATGCGGAAGCCAATAACGTGAACAACAAAACATTGACATTGACGTTTGAACAATATTCTTCCGCTTTTCGATTAATTTTCTTCTAAGGCAAAGACAGGTTTTCCCATTAGATTTTGATGTTTAGCAGAATCTGAACCTTAGAAGAAGTCCCTAGACAAGTTTGCTGCTATTGTATCGTTCGTATGTGGATTATTGAGCAGGTATTGGAAAACATGAGATGAATCGACTCATTATTTTTGTTAAATTTTATGTAATTAATTCCGCTCTACTAATATAAAAGAACTTTCATTATTTTTAACTATGATAGCCTTAAATTGATTTCATTTCAAATTAATTTTTAAACAAAATTACTTAAATAGTCGGGGATGTTGTAAAACGCTACTTAATGATATGAGCTGATGACATAGATAATGACAGACTTATTTTAGACAGATGTGTTGTAACTTGTAAAACTATCTAATCTATTGTAACTGAGTTTTTCTTATAAGTGTATGAACACCTTATGGATGTAGAATTATCAGTCTTATACATGAAATTTTGTCCACCTTATTTACGTATTTATGTCCCTTTTTTATGTAGACATGTAAATCTTGTTTATGTAAGTATGTGCAGATATATCCACCTGTTGTATTTGGGTATGTCAATCTAGTACAGGAAGATATATCCATTTTGTTACGTAGATATGTCCACCTTGTTTAAATAGGTTTGTCCACCCTGTACATGTAGATGTGTCCACCTTGTATATGTAGTAAGATCCATTTCGTATATGTGAGTATATTCACTTAACACATGAATTCGAGCATTGATTTTGATATTTATTTGTTTATTGGGGTCATTTTATAAAACAAAGTGAATCATCAACAATAATTTTTGTAAAACAAGCCCCAATTTCTCATTGAATTTAAGGATAATAATTTAAGATTATGTAATAATTTTATCAGTAATAGTGCTAATAGTGTATAACATAAACTTATGTAACACTCAAATACTTTAACTTATTTATTACCTTTTAACAAATTAACCTGTGCCACTTACGTATGTAATGCATTTTCATATTTCAGTTTCGGATCTCTACCCTAAGTAACTATGTTTAAACAGCTTTCCATATTTAATTTCTAGTTAATATCTATTCATAATTAGAAGTAATTTTTTTTAATCTATTTAGAATTATAAGCACGAAGGCAGAAGCAGGATGAGCAAACTGTTACGCCTAAAAGCACATACTTAACTTTCTTTAAAATATTTGTTAACTGTTATTGAAAACTGTTACTATAACCTTCACCAAATCTATAGATCAGTAAATTCAAGTATATGTAACATGATAGCATATAATATATATAAGTACATTTCCATAAATATTTCACATAACTCCCGTAAATAAGATTTTTTAAGAAGTTAAATTATCGTATTCCGGAAGTTAATATCGGTTCAAAAAAGAACCTATTTATTGTGAAATAATACTTTACCGTAAAAATACGTAATAAGTTGTGTTGTAGCTGAATTTTCGTTCTATTCACTCTGTTCACAAAAAGAAATTGGTCATCGGGATCGAGGATATATCGGCGGGAATGCCAGGTATTATTAGTTAGTAAATAAATGGATTTCTGTCTACCCCGCATTGTTTACGTAATGTTTCCTGATTTTTGTAACAGATTTTATAGCTGTTTTTTTTTCTACAAATTGCAATGTAACGATGCATATCCTATCACCTTCCTTAAAGTATGGACTTCCTAACACAAAAATAATAACCTAGAGCTAAAACTAAAGAAAATACGGGAGTGTGACAAAATGCGACGGGTTAGTATTTTCAGACTTAAAGGTCTTAAAGGACTTAGAGGTCTCAAAAACCTGACTTAAAATACATAGACCTTCATCACTAAGCAAAAAAAATTATTTTTGTTTTAGAATTAAAGTGCGACCATATTCGATTAAATCATATTCGTCTATACTACATTACAACAAGCGTATTTAACGGTTTATTCGTGTAATTTTAATACCAAATAAAATTAGTAAAAACAATAACAACTTTTTGATCCATTCCCACTAATTCTTTTAATTAGTTTGGTTATTTAGAATCATACATCTGTAGTATTACTATATTTCCAGCTTTCGCGCAAGTAATTATTTAATTTAATATGGAAAAACATTGGATCAAAATTGCTATTCAACAGACAGCATATTTTTTACCAGAATCGATTTTATTTTGCTGTAGACTTGGCTTCATTCGGCACTCAGTTAAATGGTTGTTTATCTAGAATGCAACACACAAAACTCGCGCTGGTAAATACTCGTTTGTATATTACGAGGTATAGAAAATTTATATATTTCCTGGTAAATCATATTTTTGAATTAAATGTATTTTGTAATTGAAATAGTTAAATTTGTAGACTTTAACTGCAAATTAACTTAAAATTACATTTTCTTCGTGTTTGGAATACAAATATAGATTAATTCACTAATCTTATCATAATAGTAACTTGATGATGAAATTGAGTCAATAATTGGATTTGTCCAAGTAAACAGTTCCCAGGATTTAAAAGAAATTGAGCATGTTGTACTTTGTTCTCAATATTTTCTATTTTTTCCCGCTAAGTATAAAAATCCTACTTAGCTCAAACTACAGCTTCGTTCCACTGTGCGCCGTTGCGCCCAGAAACTCGCTTCGGGAACTTTCATGCTCTCGATTTGTCACATATTGTCGTGTTTAATATACACTAAAATTTTAATTGTCTGTATTGCCAAGAAATTGGAACATTTAGCATCAGGCGTAAGGCCTCGACTCTTGATATGCCTAAAAATCGTGTCATCTGACAATATTAGGCCGGACGGACGGATACACAAATGCAAAAATAAAATATTTACTACAATTTGGCGACGGTTACGAGTTAGTTTAGGAGTTCGAATCTTTGTCTGACTCAGTAAAGATGGACGGTCATAATAACCTTGACAGATGTTGAACATAATCATAGTCTCTAATAACGTATGACTATGGTAGACGGTATCATACTTGTATTTATTAAATAATACTTATTTGTTCCATATGTAAATTTGTAGAAATTGTGAGGATTTAAAGACCGGTATGATAGATGAATATAAACCTCTAATAATTATGAGGATGTACGGTCAGATGACGGACGAACAGATGTAAATTTGCAGAAATAATGAGGATATAAAGACGGACAAAGTATGGATAGACCTAAATTAGTAGAAATTGTGAGGATGTAAAGATGGATGAAGAACAAAACAAGCGTAAAATTTATGGAAACTGTGAGGATGAAAGCATGGATGGAAAAGAAAAAAATTATAATGGTTATTTTTTCAATGGGGGAAATTCTAAAAAAAAAGAAATATCAATTTAAAAATGGAAATGTTAGAAAATTTATATATTCATTAAAAATAATCGAATTATTATAATTCTATCAGTCTGTAAGAAAAAAGGCAGCATCATAAATGACACGAACCTTACTATTAGCTAATCACAAAAATAACGAATAGAGATTTGCAAATTTTCGACCTTTTAATTTCTGTTACAGAATTCAATTGTTACATGATTTCGTTGTAGTATTATTGTACATATGTGTTAATATTACA
Organism: Druceiella hillmani; assembly: GCA_039881145.1. Taxonomy (NCBI): domain Eukaryota; kingdom Metazoa; phylum Arthropoda; class Insecta; order Lepidoptera; family Hepialidae; genus Druceiella; species Druceiella hillmani. The sequence continues at coordinate 10,683,271 of JAYKKI010000078.1, read as the reverse complement.
TCATTGATGGATTGTTTCATCAATGCTTCAATTTTTTTACGAATTTTTTTTTTTCTTAAGTACCGTACCGAAAAAAAAATGCACCCTCGTAAGATCACAAATATTTTCTTCAGAAGCTAAATAAAGTAGACACTGGAAATTAACCACAGTAATAAAGCATATAATTGTTTAGCAATAGGTTTTACTGCTACTAACTTTATATCTCAGTTTAATATGGTGAACATCAAAAATACTTACGTGTTAATCTTACAGAGGCAAATAGGTACTACAATTATTTTTTATTTCCAATACCTAATGGGTATTGTTTAAAAAGACTAATTTCAAGGATCTTAAAAAAAAATTTGATATTTTTAAATATCATTTCTCCAGAAATATACTGAGCAACATGTGAAAAATATAAATAATTTCCCCTATTTGCGAAACTGTCAAACCTACAAAAAAATTTCTAGCATCTTACGTAAAGTTCATAGAAAAGTTATAGTCATATTTCCACAGCTCATAATTTGAGAAATTCATAATATTTTTACGTCTATGAAAGATACATGTATATATAATATATTAGACCATATATTAGGTCATTAAATATGAAATGTCCAATATAGAACTGAAAATTTCGTTTTTCGTATTTAAAAGAAAATGCAGAACAATACAGTGAAAAACAATACAGTGAAAAACTATGCGCATAAATTAATCAAAATAGTATAATTCGTGCAGAACCTATCTATATGAATTCTTAAATTTTATTGGAATTGTTTTAAATAAATTCAATATTTTTATGACAGTAAAATCAAAACGTTTCTGCTAATTCAGCCGTAGATATAGATGTAGATGCTTCCATTGCAGTTCTCATTAGTGATCAATCGTGGTCTCAGGTTTCACATATGCTTCATTTAGTAGATCAAAATTGCCAGATCGGAATTTTTAAGGCATTGATGCACTATGCGTTTATTAGCCAAATCCTTACCAAACAAGGCATTGATATTCCGACCTTTGTGCTCGGTATTAGTTTCATAATGAAACTCACATTCGAAAATAACTTAAATTTTTGACTTAACTACAGCTTACAAAATTTATTCTGCAAAAGAAACTTCGATACATACATTCAAACAAAACATGCGTCTATGAGGCTATTAATTTACTTCCAAATTAAAAAAAAACTGTTAGTGAAATTTCGGGGATATTGTAAATGAAACTAAGTATTATGTGTTGTCGAATATTTTATACTTAAATAACCTAATTTATATATATATATATATATATATATTTATATATATATATATATATATATATATATGTATATATATATATATATATATATATATACATATGGTACTTATTAGAATTTACTTAGGTTTATAAATAATCATTTTAAAATAAACACATAAATTGCTTCACTACAATTTCCGTTATCAACATCAATTCGTACAGGATTATATAAAATCAATAGAAAAATTGAAGAAGATAACTACAAATACAATTCATCAAATGATTTCATTAAATATAGAGTTTGATTCGTTTATCTGAATATAACTCTGCTCTCTTTTTTATCACCGACTTATCTACACAAAGCAAGCAAATGATGAAACCTATTGACGGACGGCAAATAATCATTAATGATTTCAAATTCCAAAGGAAGAGATATCTAAAGACACAGTTCTTTGATGAATAAAAGGGTTTCACCGTTGGGTTAACTTCAGCGATTGTCCATTTGTATTAAAGACTGGAATAGAAAACTTACTTCCTTTTCTTTACTTTTGTCCCTCTCTTGTGTTAGTTAAATTGGAGATTGTTGCTTGTATTCAGTGATCAGTGTTCGGTCTGATTGCCTTTTTATTTCGACAATCCTTATCTACTTTTGTTTGTTGACTGCGATCGTTTGTTAAAGGTTCTAAACAAGAATTATAGCGAAAAATGTTTAATGTTTTTTTATTCATGTGAATTTCTTTATCCTTGTTAGAGTTAACATTTTACTTGGTCTCAAAATTTGTTTCGTGCTTACTGTCACTTGGACTTACCAACTATATATTTTAACTACTTAATAATCTCAACTTCCGGAACATGAAAGTAAATAAATGATAGTGAGATACACTATAAAAGTACTTGGTGTCAAATGGGATTCAAATCAAATGCAACTTCATAACCTTTAAAATAATTTTTAAAATATCTTATTCCAATAATGTTTCTCCACACAATCTGAAATCTTAAAAAAATCGATAATATGGTAGTGAGGTTTGTATTAAGAACAAAAAATTGTCAGCATCCAATTTATATGTCGAAGTAATAAGAGCTATTTTGAGCCAGCATAATTCTCTTAAACTTTCCGTTATTTTTCAAAATGTTTAAAGCACAATAGAATAAATTGTATGTTTGAATTTTTTTCTCAATATATATATATATATATATATATAAATATATATATATATATATATATATATATATATATATATATATGTATATATATATATATATATATGTATATATATATATATATAAACATTGCTTTACTCATCACCAAACGTTTAAATTCTTCCCCATAAGCTATGTATTAGTTTCAGTGAAATAAGGGTGGCTCATTTTTCGGGAAAATATATTAATTGTTACATTCAGATTTAAGCAAATAATAATTTTTGTACGTTTTTTTGTTGAAAGAGGATATAATGATATGGTAATAAATATATCAGCTTAACTATGTTTGATATAACCGAGCGATAGTATGATATTGGATAATTCAAAATATTTTAAGATTAGTTTTACTTTGGAGAAGGACATACCGTTCTATATTTATTTATAAATCAAAAAACTCCCACACGCTCTTTCACTGACGAAGCGATATTTGCAAACTAATAAGTTTTATTACTTCAACTAGTTTTTGAGAAAAACCGCTTTGACCAACTGACTGACGCACATGTGAGTAATTTTATAAGGGTCACGTCTTACTTTTTGAGATTGAATTATATCTTTATGTATATGTAAGTTTGGGCAGAAATTTATTTCGTACACTCCGTCGAGGTCATTATTGAATAGTTCTTACAAACTGAAATTTTCGTTCCATTTTCTTTTTCAAATTCTTACGGTCATTTTGAGAAATATTAAGCTTTAAAGTGATGTGCAATATTTTACACTTCACGTTTTAATTTACCGACCATCCGTTTTAAATATTTGAAAGTATCAAGCCAGTCACCTTAATTAGATATTTCAAATGAATTTATTTTACTTAACTTATATGAACGATTTCAAGAGACATAGACAACCTAGAAACACTACGTTGTGTGTATACATGTACGCAAATGGCCCTGTTTATATTGATCAGTTCCAAGACCATCCAAGCACGTACAAGAACTGATCATGATTAACGCAACAAAAATACACGAAAACATCTTATTTGAATATCCTATTCGTAAAACGAAATAATGGCTCTGTTATCAATGTTGATCTGGGTCGGCAACTAGTTTTCTTTTCAAGAATAATATTTTCTTACATTACCGAATTGGAAAATTATATAATTATGCCCAAATAACAAAAATAAAGAAAATTGAATATTATTATGTGAATGTTGAAATATTATTTATGAGATTTTTCATCTATCTCCAATCATTGGTTATTTCTTAGAAAACGTAATGGTAATTAATTCAGTCCTTCTAAGAACTTTGAAATTACGAAAAGCGAGTGTTTCGTATTTAGATTAAAAGAATGAAATAAGTACTTGAGACTTGAATGAAACAAAATAGGCAGATTTAATTTAAAAATAATCCTATTACACTTTTAACAAAATTTAACATAACGTGAACTAAAACGAATCATTTAACAATTTCGGAACTATTATCCAGTTTTTCGCATCAGGTTTTTTTTTTAATCACTTTGCACAAAGGCTATTTAGAAAACTTATAAGCGTATAAAAATACAAGTGGTTGTGTATTTTTTCGATTTTATTTTGACGTTATTATTAAAAATACATGGCAACATCAACATCCCCTACCATGTCATACTTAAGTGTATGTGCGCAGTTTTCTCTATAGCTGATAACAGGCTTTTCTTCGGGTTCGACGTATAATTAACGAATTACGGGTGCGTTAAGTATAATTTACGAATAGTTTACAAAATTACTCGACTTGTGATAATGAAGCGCTGAATGCGCTTCATTGATCGTTAGAGACATATGAAAACAATGTACTGCAATATTTTTCTTCTCAGAATGTTCTGTGATGAAGTTTGTGAAATCGTTGGCGTTAATTTTGTAGAAATTCATTATTCACAATTAAATGAAACTACGTGATGTAGTATTATTTATACTTTCTTTAATTTCTTTACCACGACCTAGGTTTCGTTGTATAACAACATCCCACCTGAAGATGTTGTTATACAAGGAAACCTAGGTCGTGGTAAAGAAATTAAAGAAAGTAGAAATAATACTACATCACGTAGTTTCATTTAATTGTGAAAGAAAAATTTACAACTCAGTCTCGTCAAATATTATTTTATTTTTCATTGAATTAAACGTTATGGGACCTTGGCTTCCATGAAAAAAATATACTTTTTATTTTATGGTCCTCTATCGGAAGATTTAGACGTTATGACGTTGTTTTCAAGTAAGTAAAATTATATATGTGGGCTTTTTAGGCCCTGATTTCTATATCAGTATGGCAACAAAAAATCCCTGCGAAGCCGGGGCGCCATATTCATAGAAATTATGTCTAAAGAAGTAACAATTTCCAAAAAATCTCAACCTACTCAGGAAAAAGTGTCGCTAGTCGCTCTAGTTTTATAATATTTTACGTAAACTAATATTTTTATTATCATATAAATCAGCTGCTAAGATTTTGTCCTTAAGTAGGAATCAAAATAAATTTATAGTGTTTCAACCATCACAACAGTCAATATATTGAATATTTAAATAAAGAAAAAATAGTTGTTTATACAATATTTCACATATATATATATATAATCTATTTATGATCTAGAATATCTAAAAAATCACATCTGGAATGATGGTTACAGTTATCCTTCAAAAGCAACACGGGCATCTGGAAACTCTGTTTATTCTTTCATAATTTTAGGTTTACTAATTTAAGAAATAAGGGAGATGAACATAGAACACCATAGAACAAACTATACCACTTAATATATTCTAAATAAAATTATGAAAGAAAAATTTACACCCTTATTATTACCCTTTTAAACCATACTTGTTATGTATGGAATCTTTTATGTTGTTTGGGGTACTTAACTTAAAAAAAATCCATAAATATTTCTGATTAATAGCTATTGAGATGTATGCGGATTGATGTGTTTTATAACTGCGCAAAGTACTGACTTTCAACGGTTGCAAGTAATAGATCCGTCAGATATAAATCTCAAGAAACAAATTTTCACGAAAAAAGCTATAGTTACATCGTTGTTACAAAAATAGATATAAAATGATTTTACATGATTTTATATTGAATGTTCTCATTTTTTTTGTACAAAACCATATCAAATTTGTGTCCTGATAATCGATCATATTTTATAAAGACTCAAATATTTACAAATTACAGACATAATCAGTATCGTCTCTTCTCTGAAACATTGCCAACTTAATAAATGTGTAATTCTCTAGTCAGCCTTGAAACAAGTCTTTCCTTTCATTTTAACTGTTCTTTTGGTCTGCCCAAATTGTAAAACGAGAGAACATTTTGTTTTTCACATACTTTTTCGTATCGTACATACATCTTACAAATCGATAGACGCAGGGATAGGTACGCGTACCAATGATTTGCAGAAAACTACGTTTATATATGGCTATTGGACACATTAACACCATAAGAAATATTACCTCTTAAAGAAGATAACATTCCAGTTATTATAATCGGTTATATTTTATTTCAGTCGCAACCTTCCTAATATATTATAAATATCAATAGAGAATTCTCAGGATCTACATAAACCAATGACCAATTACGACAAGAGTCGGTCAAACTTAGGCGCAAATTTCAGAATGTTTTTCATTCTTGGTGTCATTCGATTATTCCCCTAAGTTATGTTACCCGTTCCATGTTCTAGTATAAAATACGATATACGAGTTTATTGAACAAATAAATTGCTTCAATTTGCTGAGAAATCTGACTTACTAATATGGCTAATATCTATCGCAATTTTCTTGTTAGATATTGTTAAAACATACTCACAATCAAACTGCTTACATAAGAGTTAGAGATATACTTTATTGGATATTCGGAATAAATTGACGAAAAAAATAATTTGACGACGATTATTATATTTTTTGAGCATTTTTGGCAGCGCTCTCAAGTCGTTGTACACGTGATAGGCAGGATTTATAGTTGAATCAATATCATAAAAGGGGCTTTGCAAACTTACCACAGTCTCATATAGTTTATAATTTAACTCATTATTAAGGAGACTTGGAATTAGTGAATTTTCCATATTTATTGCAAAGGTGTTGAAAAGATTTTTCAAAGAAAATCTTCTATTAATTAACCATACAATCATTCTCAACAGATATAAAATAGAAACATACTAAACTATGGTAAAACATGCTTCCAATTTTTTTTTTAATTCAATAACTTCTGGGAAAAGTCTCTATAATCTTCTGTCTCTTATACAATAGAATTATCTATTTGTTAGAGATGTATTTATAATGAAATTTAAAAAAATAATTCCTTTGACAAAATTACGTTACACTGCACAAATTCATTTTAATCTTTATACGAAATATAATCTTTGTATACTTTTGCTCGATTATTATATAAAAAATCTTGACCGTGATCGTTTACATCGAATCGTAATGATTGCCTTGCAGCTCAAGTTTTAAGAATATACGAAGCTGAAACATATTTTGAATAATACTTTGAACTATTTAATATTTTGTTTTCTTAATAATTTCATTTAAAAAGCTGATATCAGGAATTCCTTACACTTTGCAATTTACTTTACTAGGTGTACCATATATTGATATGAAGCGCAAATTAAAACTGTAATGCGGTCGCATTTGATGGATTAATTTATTATGAATTGCCGTATCTTTACTTATAATATATCTAAATTTTGTAATTTAATAACAAGACAATTGATCGAGTTAGAAAAAAAAGCCAAAATCCTCTTCCAATCTTTAGGTTTTTAGGGTGATATTTACCAAATGAAATGTATGAATATCGTGTATTATGAATACCAATATTCTAGCCACTGCAAACCTGTTTAGAGTATATATGCTGTTTACGGTATATATAGAATACTATGATTTATTGACTAAAATATAAATGGAAGTACAAAAAATCAAACGAACTACTTGGAAAATAATTTTACACAAACTTTTAAAAAATCCTTTTACTTTTTTTTGATATTACCTTACGTAACTCGAGATGATTTATAGTTAACGAATGGACGATTCATTTGAAATAAATATTACTGACGGAAAACTGCACAAGGACTGAATTTTCTCTGGAGGTTTTCTTCTAGCCTTGCAAATGGCATTTGTGTTTATTAACTTTTTTTAATGGCGTATTTTCACTTTTCATTTTCATTTACTCTTTTTTCGTCATCTTAAAATAATGTTTGACGTCTATAAAATACTTAAAACATAAACAAATCAAATGCAATTTCTGGAAAGAAAAATTTAATGTATACAAATATAATTATCAAGGAAAATTAACGTAGTTTGACCAAAAAATTACTACTTTTAGGTTTATCTTACGGAATGTTTTTTTATCCAACAAGGAGTAAAGCATTAAGTCTCCGAGTGTCCAAATAATCTTAATACTTTTTTAATGTCCAAATAATCTTAATATTTTTTTCAGTTATTAATATAAGTTTATATAGAGGTCTCTGGTCAAAAATTTTGTACATTTAAGAAGGCGATTTATTATGTTAAAAAAATGGAAAACCCTATAGAAATATATAAGAATATTTAATAGATTATAATAGGAAATAAGCTAGAAATTGGCTACTTTAAGGAAATCTTTTGTTATTCTCAAATACATCATTCAGTGTCGACATTATAACTACAGCAATCTTTAAATAACAATTTATGAATCAGGGAAAGAATTTATCATGATCATATTGTAAATAGGATGAAAATAAAAAAGTAAGTAGTGAATGCATCTAACTTTTATTGGCAATAATATTGATGCCAAAATTTAAAAATTTTATCTTTTATTTATCTGTAATATGTCGAGATTCAGAACAAAAGCAGTGACACTTTATCATGACCAATATTTGCCTGAAAATAATATGTGTACCAATAAAAAAAATTGTACCATATTAATAAACTCGCAACAGATCATTTCATAAATTTTGGATTAGTTTCAGGTTACTGTTTTATGATATTTTGATTTATTTTTACTGATTTGTTTTATTCAATACGTAAATAGTATTCACTTCCTAGCTGTTTTTGTATTTTCTTAGTTTGATTGTTTCTCACATAACATATCTATTGTATATTGTTCAGCGTGGTATAAATATGATTTTTTTAAACCAATTTATTGTTTCATTCATTTTTATATTTTGTAGCTCCGTCTAGATATTTTGTAGAAAAGAGTACATAAAGTAGCAAGTCATGTACTGGTTTTCATGACTTTATTAGGTGTTAAAGTCGCCTCAGTCTTCATAAGTAATGTCAAAGGCTTATCAATCCGGTTTTTTTTAGTATCTAATTGAAGGTCGAAATGTAAATTCATTTTCTTTATCTGAAACAAATGTCTAATATAAGTAGTCACAATTTTCGATTTAAGATTAATACTATCGAAGTCAAATTTTATAATAAATTTCATATAATTTAATATAGGAGAAAGTGGATTGAAACTAGCTGCATTTATTGTTCTGCAAATCAGTATCAAAATGCAAGAGCATTCATCTCCTCGTGCATATTTCCTGAGCGGAAATATTTATTTGCGTCTTGCGTTTAAGCCTCGGAAGCTGACTAGGTATATGAAAGTTGAAAGTTAAAGCTCGAGCACATAACTTGTTACGTAACTTCAGCAAATTTTATTGTGTCTCTAAGAAACGTTTCTCTGAAATACAAGTATTTATTGAAATATATGTTTTTGTATGAAAAATATAAGTACGAGCAGAACCCGCACTATAAGGTTCCGTATTAACAATGTTTGTATTTAATATTTAAAGGTACCTAGCATATCTATAAAAATATTTACAAATATTACTTTTCTTAATATTTGTAAATATATAGGTAATATATTTGTTACTTAGGCAATATACTTTCACAATATTTAAAAAACTATGCAACATAAATTCTTTAACAGAGCTTTCTTTAAGAAAACGTTTGTAACTTCATTTTTATCATAACCCTAACTAAATAGTTTCAAACCGGAGGCGAAAGTATGGAGCCTTCAGAAGAAAATGTTTTTCTTTTTAATATTTTATACATCTTTAAAACTATTTTTGGTGTAATTAGAAAAAATGATTTGAAGTTATTTTACCTCACATATTAATTGATAGGTAAAAAAAATAGCGTTTCTTTATCTGCTGATCTTCTCACCTCCAAATTTTTTAAAAATATTTTAAATATATTTCCCCATGAATTGGAGGAAACCTTCCTTTTCCCATATTTGTCGAGCGTGGTATAAATATGATTTTTTTAAACCAATTTATTGTTTCATTCATTTTTATATTTTGTAGCTCCGTCTAGATATTTTGTAGAAAAGACTCCACTTGTAATACTTTATTGAGTTTAATAGGATCACTCTTTATGTGAGAGAACTAAGGATGTATGTACACTATTCCAGTATCCGTGCACGGTTTAAACGAATTCGGCCAACGAATATGGTTGTGCCCATAAGTTTGACGGCTAAATCCGGATTACTGGATGCGACAATAGTGTAATGTATGCATTTGCACTATTTCTATATCCAGTGGTCGCTACGGGATACAATCGGAAGCTTAATTTATACTAGTCCCGTTTGACAGCACATCTTTTTAGCCATACATGGTAACCAGAACTTTGTAAAAAGCCCTAACTTTACATGAAAAATAAAGTTTGTCGTACGCGATAAACACTCGTGAGGGGCAGTTGGACTCGCAGTTGGAGGTGCCTCTTGGTAATAATTAAAAAAAATTATTTAAGTTAATAGTAATGAGGTGTATTGAATTAATTTTAATATGACAATAACACAAAAATTAACTCTCCAGAAAATATTGATGAATAGGTAACAACAAAATTATAATGTTCCAATGGCACGTATCTTCAAATAAAACTCACCGAAAGACCTTGCGGCAAGCTTTCATTTTTGTTGTCGTACCAGATTACTTGCATATCAGCATTCATCAAAACGAGATAGCATTTGTTTTGATACACTTTCTACTGCTTCTTGCTTAGAACAAATAGCCCAACCTTCATAATGTAGTTAGGTAAACTAGTCGTTTACATAACAACTTTATATACTTTTGCCTGCCTGATGAAAATTGTTACGTGCTTAACATATTCAGATTCAGGACAACAGCCTATTTTTATAGTAACAATAACCTTCCTAACAATATTAAAAAGAAGAGTAAAAAGACACTCGACACCTCCATAAGCCAGAGATATACCAATGACAGGTCAGATACGAGCCTGTATTTTAAGACGTTTTTATAAATTTTATGTAACAACTTACTGTGGGGTAGCAGCTGATAACGAATATGGACCATATTAGAATGAAAGCTCTAAACGTTTTCAAATTGCATATATATTATTTTAACGGAACTGGTATTCTAATGGTTTTTTCTCTTATCTTCAATTTATAATTGTCATGATTCGATTCGATTAGAAACTTTTAATTTTTAGGATATTTCAAAATGTTTTTTTATTTAAATTTTCTGACCTCGTAAATAACTTTCAAATACTATATTTGTCAAATTATAATGATTTTTTTAATAAGAAAATCAATTTAATTTTAGTCCGATATTGACTAAAGCTAGTATTGGAAAAACATAATTAATAAAACAATCAAACATTATATATATAAAAAAAATTAATAAAACAATAAATCAAAAATCCTAAAATTAAAATTAATAAAACAATAAATAAAAAAATCTAAATAATAAAGCCAATAAAACTACATTTATATGAAAAAGACTATTATGAGAATTTTTAATTAATGCGTTCAATAAAGGAAAAATACACAAAAAAGTTAAAAAAATCTTTTAATTACTTAGTGTTGTAGCATATCATCCGCCATAGCTTCTTATGCTCCTGATATAGGAAAGAGTATAAAATATAAAAAACAGACTAAGTTTAATTCATAGCTTAAGTGATCAAATAATGTAGGTATTTGCAGATGTTTCATTGAAATATTACACAAGCTGCGAAGAAATTATGGCTACGCTTTCGAGGGACTTGATGTCTATTTCTGTTCAATGTTCAATCTTTATGGTTCTAGTCATTTCTGTCAATCCTTTGTCATGTATAGCGACCTCTATTTCTGATCCATTATCGAATTGCTTCAAAGGCTTGCGATTGATATGAGCTTTAGCAACTTTGAAATGTCGATCTATGGTTTTTGTCCACCAGTGAGTGACCAGCTGACGAGCGAATTAGTCAATAAATTATTTTGTTATACTAGTTTTTGCCTCTGGTGTATTGTCCACTATGTTATATAATTATTTTGTAAAGAAAAATCAAAAAGAAGTAGTTAAAAACTGTTTTTGATATTTGTAATTTTAAAAGAACATGGTGATAATTTTTGAGACAGCTGTTCTAGAATGAAGTGACATACATTTTTCTTCATTATCCTGATATACCCCACACAGTCATTTAGTTTTTGGTTTACCTTCATATATAAAGGTGATTTATATGCATTACCAACTTTTTACTTGGTCAGATTAACGCAGTGGGATTTGTATATAACTAAATGGCAACTTTGCAACATCTTTATATCAATAATATAAAATTCTTAATATATATATGTTGCGCTATAGGTGATCCAGTATTAAAATTTTATTTTTCAGTCAAAACATAGAGTTTCTTTCTACAGAGATATTGACATTTTTTGTTCAAATGTGAATAATACGTTATTTTCAACTAAGAACTATGTCCATGCCAGGTTATTTGAAAATCCATAGTGACGTTTAGGCGTCATTTAGTAGCAAAAGTCCAAATATACTTTTCGTGGTATTAATATTCTTTTGTGTGAATTCGTACCCTTTACACATAGTTTCCGTTACATGAAAAATACATCGAAAATACGATTAGTTTTTCGGTTGTAGATCTATTAGATAACAAACATCCAAAGTTTAGCACTTAAAATATATTGAATATATTTGGCGTTAATTTTGTAGAAATTCATTATTCACAATTAAATGAAACTACGTGATGTAGTATTATTTCTACTTTCTTAACTTCTTTACCACGACCTAGATTTCGTTGTATTACAACATTTTCAGGTAGGTTATTTGCAAAGATTAACTCTTAGAATTATCCAACAGTATTTATATATAGTTCAAACGAAGTATTCGCTGAAAAGTTCAAAAATAATTTTAATTTATTGCATTCTTAGAACGCTACAAATCTTAAAAAATAGATTATTTCAATGGAATACAAGACATATTCTGGCTATAGCGGTGAAACTGATTGGATGCACACGGAAATGCTAAGGTAGCTTATTGGTACGTAAGCATTTGCTATACTCTGTCTTACCGTCATTGATTGAAAACCTTTTAATAAGAAATGATAAGAAGATACAATAGCTAAGAGTACATATGCATATTCAATAAAAAAAAGATTTATTGAATATGCATATGTAACTCTTTTGATTAGTAGTATTGAAAATAGGAGAAATATGCAATATGCAACGTAAAACGGTGTTTTAATAATTTAGCCCTTAAAATTATGAATGAAAAAATGATGCAAAAACTACATAATTTGAAATAATTGAATTTACGCCCCTTCTCGTGAATGTATAATAAACAAATTTTCTTCATAATTTGAAAAGTTCTGTGTCAGAAATTATACCTAGGTTGTATGTGTATCGAATAATTTATCCTTAAAAATATTAAAGAGTTAGGTTTTAAAGTTTTCTTTCTCAGGGCCAAAAGTAAAAGAACTTAATGTTCAGAAGTTTTTTGTTTTTTTTTATTTATTACCCCATGTCATAAACAATAAAGGGATGATTTTGATGTCTCACAATTGAAAAATGATTAGACAATTTCTGTCCTGTCCATCAAATTATTACGTTAATTAATTAAATGGGACGTTTGATATTGTATCCGTGCAGAAGCCGAAAAAATTATTACCCCGTATTTTGTCAATATATTGTGTACATTTAATATAAAGCTATTTAAAACTTACAAACCATTTCCAGAATCAAACAAAGTTTACAAAAGTTAGCTCTATAATGTAACTAACTATATTCTATCACAAATGTTACTGAATGGTACAGTTATATCGTTTTCATCAACTACGGAAAATGGGTTTAATCATCTTAATTTTCTTTCTGGCTGTTCCAAGTTAATTATGTCAACCATCCAGTCTTCAGCAAAAAAAAAAAACTATTTTACGCTGCTGAAAACATCTTTTGTGTTTCACTTCCCTTAAATTTTAATATTGACCTACATCAAACAATATTGTTGCCTTTACTAAATATGCAGATTTGGGCTATTGTGATCTTACAGGATAATTATGTAACAAATTTTAACGTCTGCAATATTTACATATTCGTTATATCTTCAGCTTAAAGAAATTTAATCACACATATAAGTTTAAGTAACGATTCCGTAAGATGTATTTTCCTAGTCCCTCTTATTTTACAGCCAAATTTACCGTCTTATCTAGCCATTGTATGAGTCTACGTGCTGAGAATCTTCTCACGTTCCTCATCCCCAAACATAGTATTTCTTTTTACTAGTATTTTTTCACTGTTGATAATGCTAGTTTATGGAATGAAGTCAATTTTGCTACCAGATTTTCACCATCCATTCAAGTATTAAAAATATGTCTGAAAATATCATATCTCCCCAGGTTTTATTATTCAAATTTAATTTCCTTTCCTTACTCTCTCTCCTTTTCCCCTTTCTTTTCCTCTCTTCCAATCCTGCTCCTAAACTAATTCCAAGATTGTTTTGTTTTGTTTTTTTTTTCTTTCTCTTCTTTAAAAAGTAATTTATCATCTACTTACTGAATACTTATTTTGCAATCTACACGTCAATGCACTGTAATTTGGTTGACTGGAAGAGTTTGCTTCTGCAGCTATATGTTCGCCAATACCTATTTATTGAAAGATTTTAAAAAATAAAAGAGTTCAAAACTTAATGTGCGGAGCCGTATTATATTTAAAAAATTGTACATTTAAACGTTAAGCTGTTTTATTACAATTTAGTACGATGAAGGACAAATAAATGAAATAAACCATAAACAAATAATGAACACCACTTTCATATGAAATGCATTGAATTTCATAGTTTAGGTTTGGTTTTAAAATATATTTTGCACAATTTTCCGAGAAGTTGGTATTTTAAATGTCCGTTTTTAAATCGAACTATTATTGCCGGCTTATATTCGGCAATATTAACTTTTTTTTACAGAAGTGACTAAAATTACTGTAACTTTTCTTTTATCTAATTTTTTGTTAAATATAAATCACGCACGACAAATTAGTTTTACCATTGAATTAAGAATAAAATAAATGTCCTGAAGCTTTGCAATAAAAAAAACCCTTTTAAAATTTTTAAAATAAATTATAGCTAAATTTATCATTATCATCAGAAAGTGTTTTCTGTCCCTAGTATTTTTGCATCACAGTAATTTGAACATCTTATTAACTTGAAATCTTTCATATTTAATTTGACTTTCTTAAAAAAAATTAGTAATTGAAAAGAAAAACAGTTGGACCCAAAAATATGCTCCACAAATAAAGCTGTACTAAAACATTCATACTAGTAAAACAAAAACTGGCCGAGCTTAGTGAACAGTTTTGCCACTTTGCACGTCGTTTAATACCCCATTGTTTCTCCATAAAATATAGTTTTTTCTTATTAACTCACATTTTACTTTCAAAAACTATTTATACGCCCAAACACCAAGATCTATAAATGAAATGCAAGAACAATAGATGCTTTATAATGCGATGTATTCATCGAGCGAATATATTCAGCAGCCGTTTTCAACATGTGGGTTGTTGCTGGTAAACAAAATTATCAATGGGGACGGTGAAATATTATTTCTTATTACGAGCAAACTGTTTTATTTTCCACTGTAGTAGCAAGTATTATTGTACATAATCTAATAGTTAAGTATGTAATATTTACGCCTGTGAATTGGTATATCTAAATTACGTAAACGAAAGATTATGAACTGTTAACGCTCTTTATATCTAAGCGCGTATAGAGCCCAAGAAGTGCGAGTTCTGCTCGTGCCTAACAAATATTATGTTTAGTTTGTTACACTCTAGAAACGATTAGCTCACAAATCACCAACTTTCGTTACAAAAACGTGGAGGAAATTTACTATATAATTATAAAATGATAGTGTTATATAAAAGCCTTTGCTTTACAAAATGTAAGTCACCCTAATTAAGAAGCAATATATTCATATTCAGCAACGGAGCAGATTTTACTCTGAAATACTCGTAATATGACAGATATGTATTTATCTCTGTCTTGTCAAATCAAAGTCTGTCATTGGTGACACTTTTGGCAGGGATGCTGATGCTGATTGATGCGTTCTTATTGACGATACAAGCTTCGGCAAATCAACGTCATAATATATCGTATCGATACCACCCACAAATCGCTTCCCTCCTCCATCAAAATCAACCGCGACTCTTACTCTGCACTGACTGATAGAAGCACAAATTATCTAAGAGGATAGGTACATTTAACTTTTAGATTATAATAATAAACATTTGGGTTTTCTATTAACATAGATATTGGGAATTCTGTGTTTCTATAGGGGTAATTGAATTGTTAACTTAATATTGTTTGAAAACCTGGAATGGTTTTATAAATAAAATCAAAATATATAAATCCTAATATCTAATCTAGAAATGTCGTAAAATGGTTCAAATAAAATGAGTTTATATTTTACAAAGTTTCAAAAAAATACATTTATTTTCTTTTCATGTTGATAACATCTTTTATTCCTAACAAATATTGGATTAGTACAACGGAAATTATGCAAATATTATTGAAGCCCAAACTTTGCAGCTTTTTATAAAAATGTAACATCCTGTCCATAATATATTGCAGTAGATATAATTTTAAACAGTACATGTAGTTTAGGTGAACATATTTCTATCATATTTTTAAAATTTTCTACTGATAAATATATTAAAATTGTCAAAGTTAATAATGAAGATTTGACACTTAAAAAACAATGGGGATATTTTTTGTTCATATTATTTTATCGCCTTTTGAAACAATATCTCTATATTCGGTGCTATTGCAAACCATCCATTTTTAACAATAATTCGTAAGCCATTGAATGCATTCTTCTTTATATATCTCTTCCACAACCTTCAGAAAATAGCCATACTTCAATAAACAATGCCTTAAATTTCATTCCTATTTTCAGAGACATTTGAAAGTACGGCGAAGACTCAATAAATACAGTTTAAATGTAATTAAAAAAAATTATCATTCCTCCTAGCAAATTGGGAGGGTTAAAGAAATTTTATTATTATATATTTTTGGTTTTGATATTAAAAAACTGTAAATAAGTCACAGTATACATCATTACTTCTTTAACGAAAAGATAATATAATATTATGTACTTTAAATGAGAGAAAAAAAAAGTTTGTGTCAGCTCCGACGTGCGACTGTAGTTGACTTCTTAAATACAATAGTTTTGGAATTGATAAAACACTTTTCATAATTTCTAATCAATTTCTAATCACATTGGTATTTATATGTGATAAATATCAATATCTTTAATAAAAAAATGCTGACAAAATTATTATTTTCATGTAAAACACAAACGAACAAGATCAAATATATCCAATAAAATTAAAAACATTTAGTAATTTCAAAATAGAAAGTAAAAAATAAAATAGACTTTTTAACTTTTTAGGCTAGAAGACACCAAATATTCACACATAATGACATTTAATGATAACTCTTGATAAATGCAAACGATAGTAAGTTATAAGTTTCACACTCCGTCATGGCGATTACGCTTTAAGAAAATGCCAATACGTGTGTCACACTACGTCATTTTGATTACGCCATAAGAAAATGCCAGAGAAACTTATTGATATTTCATAAAAAAAGGAGTTACAGTTGCAGCATGATTACTATGAATTTACATGGAACTAAATAAGTTTTTTCGACATAATGCAATGGTACCATTTTATAGAAAAACATAAAACATGACAATAACAATTCTATGTTTAGATAGAATCGAACTCTATGTTTAGGTACTTTGCTTCAATATGTCATTCGTTTTTATAAATTGGCGGCAATTTCTACATTGTATATTTTACATTAAAATGTATTTAACACGAGAACGTTTTCGTTCGATGACTTTTATGACTTTCTTTTAGTCTTATTCAACAATAGAAACAAAATGTCATCGACTTTATTTGTATTTTTTGAAGAAGACGGTTTACAACTAGTTTAACGAGTTCAAGTTTGGTTGTATCAATTTTAGTGACGAGCCCTGTAAGGACATTTCTTCAAAAGCAACAACTGAAGGTGACATCAGTGCTGTACATTTTATGATATGAACTGGCAAGGTAGTAACTTAGAAGATTTGAGTGTATTGGGAATGAGCCAAGTACACGAAATGATGAAAACTCGATATAGTCGAACTCGATATATTCTGAAGCATTGCCTACAAAGGTGAAGAAAGATCGTTATGCTGGAAAATAAATGGTAGCCTTGGTTTGGCACTTATAATTATTACAAATATTAATTAATTAATAAAAAATTATAATTATTTACAAATATTAATTTTTCACAAGGTTAATGTACTGCCTGCTATATCCATTACCGCAAAACATGATATACATATATTTAAAAAGTTATAACATCAAGAAATATGGCTATAGCTTTTTTACAATTTTTTTTCTAATTTTAGGTCGAGTCATTTCGGAAACAAAGGTATGAGAAACGTGTTTCTTTACATATTTTTAATATGTCACTAATATATTCTATTTAAAATTATGAAAAATATACCTTTCAAATTAGCTCTATAAAACAATACTAAATAATATGTACTGAAATTTTGCTTTGCAGTATTGTAGTATTAAATTTGCCTCTTCTTCTCCCCTAAAATTTCCATATGAATGTTTTTGAGAGTCAGATAATGTGCCTTATTATTAAAATTTTTTCTACTTCAAACGGTTTCTGAGATAAATAGTTGTGATAAGAAAACTAGGCAGAGAGGCGATTAAAAAAATAGGCAGAGATACCATTATTTGAATAGATGATAGTTTTGAAAAGAAAAAAAAATACTTATCGCACTCTGATATACCGGCAGTTGTTTGTTCATTGTTTTGGAAAACTTTTGGGAATAATGCGTTTGCAATAAACTTCTCCTTCATCAAGATAACACCTCTACACATTCGGCGAACGAAAGACCAAATATTTGATTATGTTGAAAGTAAATTTATACGTCTCTCCGTCATGCAGCCCGGACTTCACAAAGATTCGACATAGAGTTTGAATCGCGAAATACGATCTCCCACACCGAAGAAGCGGTGATTATTTTTGAAATAGCCGTGAGACGACTGTGATGTGTCACATCGAATGAAAAGTTTCGTAGAGTGCCACAGACAATATTCTGAAACTCCATAAATGAATTATAAACTGAATTCTTTGTCTATTTTTGGGTATTTTAAAAATTTTCAATATTACCTCTCGCATTATTTTCGTATTCTTTAGAATCCGAAAAAGGTAAAAGTGGTTACATTTTCTTTGTCCTTTAATTTGAATTACCTATAGGTACCTACAAGTCTTTTTTACCTTCAAGGAGGGAGATAAACTGATGGCTATTTATTATTTTCTATGGCCGTCATCGACTACAAAATATTTGTGTCCTATGGATTTTGAATATATTTGGGCTTAATTTTGTAGAAATTCATTATTCAAAATTAAATGAAATTACGTGATGTAGTATTATTTCTACTTTCTTTAATTTCTTTATCACGACCTAGGTTTCGTTGTATCACAACATCTTCAGGTGGAATGTTAGCAAAGATCATATTTTTAAATTCTAGAAATTAAGAAAATAATACTACATCACGTAGTTTCATTTAATTGTCCTAAGGATTTAAAGAAAATGGTACCCTTATAAGATCACTCACCTCTCTGCCTATTTTTCTTATCACAACTATTTATCTCAGAAACCGTTTGAAGTAGACAAAATTTTAATAATAAGGCACATTATCTGACTCTCAAAAACATTCATATGGAAATTTTAGGGGAGAAGAAGAGGCAAATTTAATACTACAATACTGCAAAAGAAAAGTTCAGTACATATTACTTAGTATTGTTTTATAGAGCTAATTTGTAAGGTATATTTTTCATAATTTTAAATAGAATATATTAGTGACATATTGAAAATATGTAAAGAAACACGTTTCTCATACCTTTGTTTCCGAAATGACTCGACCTAAAATTAGAAAAAAATTTGTAAAAAAGCTATAGCCATATTTTTTGATGTCATAACTTTTTAAATATATGTATATCATGTTTTGCGGTAATGGATATAGCAGGCAGTACATTTACCTTGTGAAAAACTAGTATTTGTAAATAATTATAATTTTTTATTAATTAATTAATATTTGTAATAATTATAAGTGCCAAAATGGGTAGAAAAAATTCGTAGTGGAATTCTATTCGTCCTTGAAGAGTTTTTTTTTTCACGAAAATGAATGCAATTTTTTAGTTGGTGATTAAAAAAAGGTGGGTAATATGTACCTCTAAGGCCCATAATATGACGTTGGATATGACGTTAGAGTAGAGATTGTATTGCAATTCTAATGCATTTAACTCGTTTTTCTTTCATAACTTTTTCGTGATTTACGCTCCTTGATATTCTAGGCACTATTTGCCTAATACGTGGATGTGCAAAATCAAACCCTTAACGAGCTTGATTACTTTTAATATGTTTCTGAATACGTTTTCTTAATAAAATAAATGTTTTTTTCAATCCTAAAAGAAATTTAGAAAGGTTTCACTATAATTTCTTTTTATTTATAGATTTACAATGACTTTAGTGTAATTCTTTTTTTTCGTTTGCAATTCTTTTATAGAAAAGGCTTGTATGAATCGAATACTTTTCTTCTATACAAAAGAAATAAATCGTGTATTGTGAAATGCTTGTTGAAGAACCATTAGGCAAAAAAACGTTAGGAAACAATTTTATTCGTTTCATTTTTAAGTCATATATTTCAGCCCAAAATATCTAATGCACTTAATTCACCCATAATCCATTAATCAAACTGATGGGTTTATTATAATTGTTGCAACGAATCGCTTTCCTTTTTTAAAGCAACAACAAACAACATTCCCGAAAAATTACATTTCCTAAAATAACGCACGCCGGCCGCTTTATTCGCCTGGAATGAAACGAGGATGTGCTGACGTTTGACAAACTCGCCTTGGAATGATTTAACAAATTGTAATGGCATGTGTCGTATCTCGTTGTATTTATAAAATGGAATATAAACGGGCGAAAATTTTTACGGTGCACGGATTGGAAGTTTGACCGGAATATAATGTTGAACGAAATATGTGAAACATTCATAATGGTGTTTATATTTGCTTTGTTGCGTTGTGATATTGTCATAGCTTTATTTCCGAAAGCGATTATGATCATGTTCCAATATGAGTGTATTAAAATTTTGAAGATTCTTATAAATTAATAGTAAAATTTTGGCACAGTTTCATTTGTTTTAAAAAAAGAGAAAATGTTTTCGTCTCAACAAGGGAGTTTTTCTTTGTTTTTTAAATGTTAGTGCCGCCTAAGGAAAAGGTGGGAATCCCTTATTAAACCATATCCCATACAAAGAAACCTCCCTCTCTACATCTTCGTCGCTATCTTTTGAACTACCATTAGACACTACTACCTGATAGCTTAGCTGTATCGCATAAGAATTCTTTCATCAGTTGAATGTCTATTATGTAACAGGTGATCCATGGATGCTCAGTTCTTGCGGATGTCAGAAATGGTGCCATGAAAACAATAGGATCTACCAAATATAAGTCCTGTACTACTTGAAACATTTCGTAATTGCAAAAATGCCAAAGTTGGGTATTAATTAACTGCAGAAGTAGTATAACTTTTATTTATTAATTAATTTTCAGAATTTCACATTAAAACGAAATTCATAATGTATTTTTAGGACATATTATGATTATACTTAAACTTTTAAAAAACTATTATTAAAAGTGTATATATATATATATATATATATATATATATATACATATATATATATATACATATATATATATATATATATATATATTCAAAAATACCATTAAACTTTTAAACTACGTAATTTGAAGTACTATACTCGCATGTGAAATATCTGGAAACCAAAAAATAGTTTCACGGCATATATTGCTATTTATTACAAAATTACTTAGAGTAAATACATAAATAACAAACATTCTTTTACGCCATATGCTTAAAAATGTATTCTTGTGTTAGCGACAAGAGAAAATTTAATAGCGTCATCTGAATAACACGAAGTTGATATCATTTAGTCGATAAAACACGTAAAATTGTGAACCGTTTTACACTTTTTATATTTAACTCTAGCACACCTCACTTTTCTCACTTTCACTGTGTAACGTTCCGGGCATATTTTAGTGACAGCGTCGGATTTTATTTACACTTTGTTGTATGTGAAAAGTTTTATATATATATATATATATATATATATATATATATATATGTATATATATATTTATATATATATATATATATATATATATATAGAAACTTAGAAAAACTTAGTTAAACGAAAGTGATTGAAAAAGACTTAACAAGAAAGTAGTATAAAAAAATAACCAATATGTATTAAATGCAATAGAGAAATGGAATATATGAAAATGAAGCCAGTAAAGGTATAAAGAAATAGTGCAAATGCTTTGAAGGATCTTTCAATGCATTTATTGACGACGTGCTCCAGAAAATTTATTTTATAGTTTATATAAATGCTATAAATTTATTCCATTCCTTTTTTCCATAAATGGTTCCACAGTCGAATTTATAATATTTTATTTTAAGACAAGATCGATGAGGTTATTTTCGGAGTAAAATTCAAAACTTCAGAAATTCTGAGGCTTTGAACTTTTCTTCGAAGATAGCCTTATCAGCCATAATATTTTTGTATATGTGTGTGTGCGCGCTTGCACATGCTCGTGAGCAAAGGTATGCGTGTGCATGTGCGTGTTTTTTGAAAATAAACACCTATTTTTAGAAGGGACAAACTGCAAGATATTACGTAAAACAATTATTTTGCAAAAGTAACAAAACGACGTACTACGAAAAACGATAGAACAACGGCATGTCAGAAATGGTTTTTACCAACGTTACTATTGTCGTACTATTTTTATTTTATTAACAGGTCAAACTAAGCTATCGTGTAGGAATATGTATGTAATCTAAAACATGTCTTTGGTCATGCGATAATCTTTATATATATATATATATATATATATATATATATATATATATATATATATATATATATATATATATATATATACGTATATATATGTGTATATTTTTTTTAAATTTTTTAATATTGATTTCTGTTTTGGGATTAAATAACAAGTTTTTGCACATGTTTTAAATAGTTTTAATTGTTCAAAAAGAAATGAAAGTATTTTTCGTTAATTTTGATACTGACTTTGATTGTTAATATACGAGAGTAAAATTAATTATCATAAAATACACCCCTTTTAAAACCTTTAGATTTGTACAAAATTTCACAACATAATCTTTAGAAATAAAAAGGTAATAAATTTTTGATCCGAAACAGACCTCGATTTTCCATAGTGCAACGGTTTAATGAAAATATCGACTATGAACGAGTGCTTCGACCGTTCTGGATGTCAAATTGGCCAAAAATAGCAAAAATGACTGCAAGAAGCTTAAAGCCAATCTAACCTAATCTAATATGACCTAACCTAACCCAACCCAACTTAACCTAACCTAATTTAACAAATATTGACCTAGCCTAGACTAATCGAAGCAAAGGACAACTCAAAAGTCAAAAATGGTCAAATTATGTTTAAATAAGCACAAACTAGTGGATAATTACAAAAAATCGGAAAATAATGATTTTTGCCAAAAATAGCAAAAATCACTGCAAGAAGCGTAAAACCAATCTAAACTAACCTAATCTGACCTAACCTAACCTAACCCAAGGTAACTTAACCAAACTTAACCTATACTGACCTAGCCTAGACTAATAGAACCTAAGTATAACTCTCACATACCGTAGCTGCAACAATTTATGTATTAGTGTCTCTGAATATATTTATTTAAACGTTAAGAAAACTGGCATAGAAAATAGTCGATATTATTCCGGAGACTATTCTCCAAAGTAAATAAATTTTTAAAATATTTCTAATGGATCAGGAGATTAACATTAGCAAACTCATAAACTCCTATTTCCTCTTTATAATTTTAGCGTAAATTAGCGTAGACGTGAGAATGTGAACATTTACAATGCAGTAAATTTTATGAATCTTATGCTTTTAGTTTTAGAGAATTATAAGAATTTTTTTGAGTAAAATGTTCACACTTTTTATTTTTTTTAAATGTTATTTCATACTGGCTTCAGCATGTGGTTTATATAAGATGGTGAAAAGAAAAAAATGGTATGTAAGATGAAAAATACACTACTGATAATACAAACAATTCAAAGTATTGTTTTATTGTTAAAAAAATAAAAAAGTAGTCAGAAAGAAATAAAACAAGTAAATAAATTGAACTATTCCAATCAATAAACGTGACGTCCTTTTATACAGCATCTTGTGCATATATTTATATTTAGTAACCGCCAGCCCTACTTGTAACCATTGCATCATATGTTGTGTGTAGTTGCTTAGATGTTTGGTTTCTACTTAATGTTAGTGCTGACGCGACGTTACAGATGGTGCTAATTATCATAGATCCACGAGCGATAAGGTTTTTTGTTAAAAGATCTAGTTCAGCTTCTATAAAAAGTAAGTAAATTAGATTTTATGGTATTAAAGAGAAAATTGTTTTAAGTTAGTATAACGTTTATTTGCAGGCTTTTAATGCTTATATATTATAAAGTTGGATTAAATATACGTGTCAAGTTTGAGCCCTAATCATTATTTGAAACATATTAGTTTAGTTCATAATATCCTAACCTGGTTTAATACATGTTTTATTTTTTTTATGAAGAGCGTGGTACATTCATTTCTGTATATCCGCTGTTTATCGATAAAATTAGGGGCATTGGTGTTGATGGAATTTCATGCGACATTGTTATGTCCTACATATGTTATGTTCCCCATATTTTGCTTTTAATGGGTTCTCCGATCTCGAAGCTAAATAGGTTTTATTATTATGAATATCTGATTGTAGTTACGACTGTTGCTCGTGTAATCTGATTGATGTCGTTCATACTGTTTCACTAGATCTAATCTGCTTCATCACATGCATAAAAGAGGAAAACAACGGTGATGTAATTTAAAAATAGTATTTTAGAGAAAAATTCTACTTTAAAATTAAAAATGACTGAATAGTTTGAGATGAACGTAATCAGAGAAATGACGCGAAAATACATTTGTCTTTGTCCTGCAGTAGGTAGCAGTAGAATCACCAATAAAACAAAATAAATTCTATTACCGATAACAATCTCTAAATTTTGTTACCAATATTGTGTATTTTATTCATCTCAACTATATACGTATAGCTTACACGAATGGGAAACTTTGCGGAAATCGATTAAGCAGTTGAAAGCAAAATAAGAAAAAACACACGAACTCACTGTCGCATTTACAAATTATGTAAATGAAGCAAATATTTAAAACCTAAAGTTTTCAGAAGCCTACGCAAAAGTTTATAGAAAAAGTATTATCCCAGATATCATAGCTTTTGATATGTTCCCGATAGAACATATGTCCTTCTATTTAATTATATTAGGTGTAATTAAGTATTTATTAACCTTGGAAGGCGATGTTTGTAAGTAATTTCAATTCAAATGTGGTATAGCACCTTCTATGCCCCAGCCGGACTTGGTTGGGTTGTACCTTATATTCCATCTACTGGTAGTATCATTCATAGATATTATGAGAATACCAGACTGAAGTTACATTTATGCTTTAAATTTTTTAGCTGCGTTTGCAGAATGATAGCTTCAAGTTATCTTATAACACACCCTCCACCATTCCTCAACATTTTTTCATCATACGTTTGAAAGATCTGAAAAAATATTCCAGACACTTGTATTATTAGACTATATCTGAATTAGAGGACTGAACATTAAAAAGAATGAAGGAAGAGGATTTTAGATAAAATTAAATTACGGAAAGGTGAAAATATTATTACAAAGAGAGAACGAATGCTTCCAAATTTTAAATTTATACATAAACAAATTTTGCGAGCTACCCGAACATTGAATATTTACAGAAAAATTCTTTAAGCAAGAAATAATATATCTTACAAATAGAGGACTTATGATGCATAAAATATCATAGACGCGTTTTAAGGATAAATTAATTTATTATTAATGCGAATTCTTAAATTTATTTTAACGCGTCTCATGTGCGAAAGAAATCATTAAAAAATCCGAGGGAACAAATGACGCAATGAGCTTAAATTAGCTTATATTTATGTCATACTTTCTAATATATTCATATTATTTTTACTCCATATTTCATAAAATATTTACCACTGTTAATTATTTGTTTTAGTTTATTTATTAATAATAAATATATGTCACTTATAAACTGTTTAATTTGTGCTAATTTTATTTGTTTATTTGCTTACGAAACTTTATTGCAAGCTACGCAATCTGCACGTAATACCACTTTATTGGTTCAAAGAGTCCCGTAGAAAAATCGATTACAAAACTGTTATGAAAAATAACATTACTTTCATAAAAAATATAAGATTTCTCATTCGTATTAAACTTTAAGGAACTTATTGTTTTTATTTTTTCAAATTAACAGTGTCTTTTTATTCTCGTTATATTTGGACCCAAGTCTATATGAAGTTTTTCTTATCTCCTATTGTTGATATATATATATGTATATATATATATATATATATATGTATATATATATATATATATATATATATATATATATATATATATATATATATATATATAGATCTACATATATCTATATATATGGATTTTTTTTATATAATTATGACATAAGGTCTTCCTTCGTACTGAATATCAAGATTCTAGATCGACTCATAATTTTGATGAAAAAGTCAGTATCATGATACATGATATTTTAAGGACCGTATCTTTTATTACATTAAAAGAAAATCTTAAAGCTTTTTATTGAATATGAGGTCATAGAACTTAGTATTTGATATTAATTTCAACTAAATAACTCTGGTCATTCCTAAGTAGAATAATATTGATAGACAAATAAACAGACATACGGACGACGAAATGATATAAGAATTGTGTTTTCTCTCATTTTGGTTATGTGTCAAAATTAAATTAGAGATTTTAATCACAAAAAATTCTTCCATCATCATCTTAATAAGTTTAACCCTGGAATACTTTGGATAAAGGTTCATGGTTAGTTAGTTCCTATCGACGTCGTACTGAGGCGTTCGTTCCGATGTCGTTGAAAATAACATAGCCGATAGCACGCCACCGTCGCGTATGTAAGGAGTACTTAAAATGAGAGGAATTACACATTGAGAAGAATTTAGTCAAGGCATCGTAGGTTTGTAAACTGTATGTTTAATAATATTAATATCACTAATGATTTCACGAAATACATACAAAATCTTTATCATAATCCCATAATTTTACTTGTAAAGGTGTTTAACTTAATGAAGACTTTAAATTATATAGAAACCATTTTTAGTTTAAGAGTCTCGTTATTCCGACAAAGGTAAAATAGTATTATTCAAAATTTGTTTAATAACTATATGCTTTATTAATATTGTCCTAATGATAAAAAAGAAAAAGTGGGAAAGTTTTAATCTCATATGAAAATTTATTAATTTAAGCGACATAGAAATTTATTAAACGAATCTTTATTTCACAACCTTTTGAGGAGTTCCATGTAGGTTCCATATAGAAGTTCCAGAATTTCTTAATACTAACTCAATTCAATGGTTTCCTATGAATTTACGACTATAGTTTAAAACTCTTTATTACTAAATGAAGAAAAGTTTTAAAGTAAGACCTTCATTAATAATTTACGTTTCTAATAAGTATTAGAAACTGAGTTAAGTTAGCTTAGTTGAGAATATAGATATGGAATTGTATACAAATTAAATATAAAAAATTTAGACTATTAAAACGTTTATCGATTTTCATATGTCATATATTGTAGAATTAGTTAATAGGGTAAATGTGGGATAGTTGCCTAACTTTTTGAAATAAGCGATTAAGAAACAGAAGATGTGCATTTAATTATCTTTAATTTTTATGATGGATTGTTAACTTATTAATGAACAAAATAATGAGGATAATTTAATACTGTGAAAATAATTTGTAGTAAATTTCAGATAAAATAAGCAAGCTCATGATTGAGGATATTTGCCCACTGTGTGGGTTAGACGCCGACTCATCATTTCGACTTGTGGGATAGTTGCCCCAAGGAATTAATAAAATAATATTTTGATTTTATTTATAATACACACATAATTGTTTCATTGTGTGAAAAATAACTTATGATTAATTGTTCTTTTTTTCTTGACGCAGTTTTAAACGCATACACTGATTACAATAATCGCCGTACATAGTGCAGGTTTCATGCAGCCAATTTCTACACATAACACACTGGATCCGTTCCACTTTTGATTTTGTCATTTCAAAATCATCAAAACATTCCACACATTTATTTTTTGCCTCTTCAGTAGAGTTTGACTCATTATTAGCATTAACAGAACTCTGAAATATATTTTGAGTATTCACACTTCTTTTCTGATTTCTTCGACTAAGTCTAAGTTTCTTAGCTTTTTGTTCTATTTTGTTTTCCTTAATAACACTGGTATTACTTTCTATGAGTGAATCATCAGAAGCACAAGTCTCCTCTGAAGATGTTCTTGGTCTTTTTTTAGTTATTTCTAGGGTTGTTTGCTACTTTTACATGGTACGTTAGGAGTAGATTTACCTTTACGCTCTTTAGTAGCAATGTTCTCTTTGGAAGTCAATACTGCT